>JAATLQ010015765.1:0-38863 GCA_013421005.1 Heliconius erato x Heliconius himera | reverse complement strand
ATATGAAAAATTCTAACTAAAAGAGGAAAAAATAAAACCATATACCATGAATTGGATAACTGCGATCCTTACGCGTTTATTTAAAAATGTATAAAATTTTACTCAAAATCAAACACTCCTCGTAACTCAACCACGGGCTCTCATATATCAGCGGTGACAAGTGACACGTGTGCAGGTTAGTGCTGCCACTACTCAAAAAAAATCTAACAAAATTTCTTTTTAAAATAGCTCTGTTAACACATATTTTCAAAGCTACCCCCCTCTCCCCTACTTATAAAAGTGTTGACACTTTTTTTTAGTTTCACGATGTATTCCGCATGTATAGCAAGGTACATAGAGAACTTAGGAACCTAGTGTTAAGTCATTTCATTCCTATTAAAACACTTTTCGCATTTTTCGCCAAATCCTAAAGAAATAATGAAACTTAACGCCGCGCTTTGCCTCGTTACCAGGGCAAGAAATGAAAATATTAAATATTTAATTTTTGAGGCCAGTCGTGGGGCAGGGGCACAAACTGTGATTGTAAAATCGACTGGTTCTAGGTTCGATCCCCACTCGAGAAAATTAAATATTTATTTACATTTATATTTTCATTTCTTCGCTCTGGTGTCTGTGTCGGCAAATGTCCACCGGAGCCCTCGTGCTTTTTACGTTATCTTCCTCCAGCATCATAGTTTCTGTGTTCTAAAAGGTTAACCGAGGTCTCATTCTAAAGTGATGTTGTATATCTTACAAAAAATTATGTGAATTCGGTGATTTTCTTTTTAAATCCTTCTATTCGGTGTCATAGTATTATTTATATCTGAAAAATATATACGAAAATAATAAGAGGAATAGCTATACGAAATTGTAAATTTTCATTGTTAAGTTAATCGTGGTAATGAGAAAACAGAGAATAAATCGTAAATCGTATAATATTATATATTATAATATTAAAAAAATATATTTAAAATGATATCAAAATTACAGCTATAATAATATTAGAAAAAGCATTTTAAAGTAACTTCTGACAAAGTTAAGTAGGGAACGCGTCGAGTAACTTTATAATTAGATAGCTTCGTATAGGACGTCCCAGGCACTGAATATATACGTAGGAAAGTTTAGAGTGTAGTAGTAATGAAGCCTATTTCAAATTACATATTCATTGCAAAGTAGCAAGAGTCGCGTTATATTGTCTTTGTTTTTTACTTAAATATAAGATGATTTATGATTTTATTATTATTATCATTATCAGCTTCACGCTGTATCCCGCACACAGCAGGTAGACAGAGGGAACCTAGTGTTAAGAAACCCCGTTCCCCACTTTCTGCCGAATTCTGGAGGCATAGCGTGTTAAGTGGCAGAACTCAAAGCCGCGCTTTGCCTCGACACCAGAGCGAAGAAATGAAAATATAATTTTGATACGTTTTCTAAATAAGTATTTTTCTTTCCTAAGTGTGGAATAACACTTTAAAAATGTTTAAAAACATTCATATTATATTTATTATTTTTTATTATTAGTATCTATATTTAAGTTTCCTACGAACAAAAAAAAGTGAAATAACACTTTAAAATGTTTAATAACATTCATATTATATTTATTATTTTTTATTATTAGTATATTTAAGCTTCCCATGATCGTTATCAAAAAAAAAGAGAACATTTCCGAATAGTAAATAATTCAAATATATTCAAAATCGACGTACATTGCCCTTAGGTAACTTAACCTTAATTACCAATTAGCTGTTTGAAACTCCAATCGATTATATGCTTAAGCCCGATGATAACCCATACTTAAGATGATAATTAATTATTCCTGTGTTCAAGCGTAACAATGTTAATATGAGAAATTTTGTTGTTGTAAGCTTTATTTGATTGATGTTATTGTATGTAACTAAGCATTGTATACATAATATACACCTAAGTATTTTCTCAAGTTTTTTTTGCTTATATATATAGCAGGGTAGGAAGAGGGAACCTGGAAACACCTAGTGCTTAGACACTCCTTTCCCATTAACACTTCCGTATTCTACTTTTTACTTTTTCCAATTGTACTTTATGTATATTTTTGTATTAAAGAAGAAAATATATTGATGAACTAATATGATTAGAATCTTAATAATAAAGGTTACCTTTCTTAGCTTCACGTTGTATCCCACACAAAGGGAAACCTAGTTTCTACTGACTAGGAACGGAAGTATCTTATAATTGGTGAATGTTAAAAGTTTAAAACACTGTTCTGACTAATTAAGATACTTCCATTTCTCACTTTCCACCGAATTCTGTAAGCATTGTAGGTCACACCACAACACAGTGCCGCGCTTTGCTTAATCACATGAGCAAAGAAATAATAATATTAAATATTTCATTTATCCGAGTGGGGGTTGAACCCACAACCGCCCCGTTTACAGTCGCGCCCGTACCCTTGTGCCAATACGGATTAACATTTAGTAGTTAATGGTCGTTTGCGCAATTCATCTTTGCTTAATTTTTATTTAACTTCTCTCCATAATCGCAGAGTACGTTGAGAAGTTTAGAAGTAGTTTTTCAAAGTGTTAAAATGCCATCCATTTTGTTAATCTCCTTGTAATGGGAGGTGCAGGTGAACGTTAAGCCGACTTAACTCTCTCTCGGTGAAAATATGCTTCTAACATGATAAAGAAAATATTGACTTCTTAAAAATAAATAATCTTGAAAATACTAAGAAAAAAATGTTGAATGCTATACAGCAGCTTTTTAAGTAATTATTGAGAAAAGGTTAATCGATAAACAATGTATTTAAATGAAACTATTTCAATCGGATTAATCGCGTATATTTGGTATTATACATTTTTGGAACACTTTGCAGTAATCCGTGGTCACGGACAATGGACGGTTTCATTTAAAATGTGTAATAATCATAAATACCAAAAAAATAATAATAATAATGTATTTTTGTGTCCCAGGCATTAAACGAGGTTGTATTGCAATGATATCGTTTCTACTTTGTCGTTCTTTGTCGTTTCTGATATTTAGCCTTAGATATTTTGTTTTGACTACTTTTGCATACTCATATTAAAGCAAAATCATTATTAAATCTTAGGAAATTTCACATTTTCTATTTGTGAAAAAAAATCAATATAATGTGTATGTAAGTTATTAAGTAAGGCCAGTCGTGGCGCGCAAAAATATTATTTATAATGATTTATATCAATTATTATAAATTCTGCTTATTTTATTTATTTATTTATTTAAATAGGATCGTCAACAGAAAAAACATTACAACATTGTCAAATTACATCGAGATCTATTTATAGACTAAATGTTTTTCCAATTAGAGACAATCACATTAATTAAATATAAAAAAAATAGATTCTGTATCAATTTATTTTTGATTCCCTAATATTATAGAAGGATTATTGTGATTTAATAGATTAAATTTAATAACATGACAAAAAAAAATCCCAATAATTTTATAAGGACTATGTAATTTTGTTTCCAGAAACCAGAAAATCCTGATTATTATGCAAAGAATTGTCACAGGTGGTTTCAGGCCATTACATTTTCATAGTCAGCAATTCTGTGCGACACCCCTTATTTAAATAAACAAACTGAACATACCATCCCTTTGCCTGTTGGTGTAATGCGACAATTTCCTTTTTTTGGCTTTTTGCTATATTCCTCGAAAAGTAGGATAGGAAAATTTAATGTAAAAACACTCCGTTCCCCATACAACACCCAAATTTCCAGATATTACGTGAAGAATGGCGTAACTTCTTGCTTTTTTTTACAGCAAGGAAATGAAAATAACATATTTTCCCCAAATGGGAAACGAACCTACAACAGTCAAACATTGTACTAGTACGCAAAGAAGGTTTCGACGACATTTTGACTTTTTGTTTAAATTTTTAAAGCAATTCTAATATTTTTTTTGCGCATGTTAACATACATAGGTATGTGTATATATTTTTGTAATAAATATATAAAAAATAGAGATCATCATTTATTATAGTTGATATAAAAATATTAAAACAATTCTAATGAGTGGCAAAGTCCGATATCAAAAGTAAATTAAACAACTGGCTATATCACTTAAAAAAATATTGTAATTAAGTTATTTGAATTTATAAACTTATTTTTCTTACTAACGGTACCTTATATGTAGTATATGTAGAAAGGCTTGAAACCATAGTTATTTAGTACTGTTTTGCTGACAGTGCTTTATGTTACCGACTGTGATTTTCTTAGTAAGCCACTCACGTACTATTCTGACCACCTGCGATGTACGTTTGGTCCAAGACCATAATAGTAACTGCTATATAAATTATATTATAGGTATTCATATAGATTATTAAATATTTTTGCTTTTAATCTTACTAATTACTAGAGGCCAGTCAGTGGGGCAGCGGCACGAGGTGTGATTGTAAAACCGACTGGTTGTGGGTTCGATCCCCACTCGGGGAGAAGAAATATTTACTTAAATTTATATTTAAATTTCTTCGCTCTGGTGTCGAGGATAAGCGCGGCGTTGAGTTCTGCCACTCATCACGCAATGCCTCCAGAATTCGGCAGAAAGTGGGGAACGGAGTGTCTTAACGCTAGGTTCCCTCTGCCTACCCTGCTGTGTGCGGGATACAGCGTGAAGCTGATTTTTTTTAAATCTTACTAGTTTGAAGCCAGTCGTGGTGTAGGGGCACAAAGTGTGACTGTAAAATCGACTGATTGTGGATTCGATAACCACTCGAGGAAATGAAATATTTATTTACATTTATATTTTCATTTATGCGCTCTGGTGTCGAGGCAAAACTCGGCGGAAAGTGGGGAACGGAATATCTTAACACTAGGCTCCCTTTGCGTACCCTGCTGTGTGCGGGATACAGCGTAAAGCTATGTTGTGTTTATTTTGCAAAGGAGGGAATTAATCTATATTAGCTATCTACATAATTGTTTGTTGTTTTGTTTGATTGCTGTCTGTACATGTAAGGTATTTGAGAAAGCTATTCTTCAATCAGTTATTTTGATTACTTATGAATGAAATAGAATCCAAAATATTTTTTTTCTGTTTGTCTGTGCATTTGTGGACGCTAATCTCAGAACATCTCAGCTTAACAGATTTCAATGTAGTTTTACTGTTATACTTTGGCAAAATTCCTTTAACATTTAGCGTTTCTATTATTTATAAAAATAAAATAAATATTTATTTATTAATCCATAAACTATAGGTGCTTGCGCTTGTTACTTATACCACATCACTTTGACATATTTAATATAATTTATATCTATATTTAGGCTATTTTCATTATAATACAGAATTTACAAAAGATAATGTTTATATATGTGAGAACAGCTGATTAGTAACTGTTTTTATTCGTAAAAATGAAATAAATGAGCTTCACGCTGTATCCCGCACACAGCAGGGTAAGCAGAGGGAACCTAGTGTTAAGACACTCCGTTCCCCACTTTCTACCGAATTCTGAAGGCATTGCGTGTTGAGTGGCAGAACTCAACGCCGCGCTTTGCCTCGAAACCAGAGCGAAGAAGTGGAAATATAAATTTAAGTAAATATTTCATCTCTTCGAGTGGGGATCGAACCCACAACCAGTCGGTTTTACAGTCATATTCAGTACCACTGCGTCACGACTGACCTCAGTTGTGTTGGGTTAAGTTTTAGTTCTTAGTATAGTCGAATACTGTATAATGAACATTCCGGACATCGCTGAATCTGAGATCGTTGCAGATTTGAATTTATCTTCTACGTCTACTAATTAATGCCTATTATGCTGACTAAGATGAAGTTAAGAATTTATGAAATATGCAGTATAATTTGTGTGACTGTAAACGCGACAGGTAGTAGGTTCAATTCTCATTCGAGGAAATGAAATATATATTTTCATTTCATTTCATTACTCTGGTGTAGAGGCAAAGCGCCTAGGAATTTGGCGGAAAGTGGGGAAGGGAAGTGGCTTAACGGGAACTTAGTGTTTTAACATTAGGTTCCCAACCGCAGATTGTTGGGTATGTGCGGGTTAGCTGAAAAAATATATATATACTTACAGTAAATAAAAAGATCAATTTAAACTTTTCTTAGATAATTAGCATATTTATTTACAAATAATATAAACAAGAAAAAATAAAGGTACGACATTTCCATATTTAAAATAATTAATTTAAAAAATAATAATAATTAGCTTCACGCTGTATCCCGCACACAGCAGGGTAGGCAGAGGGAACCTAGTGTTAAGACACTCCGTTCCCCACTTTTTGCCGAATTCTGGAGGCATTGCGTGTTGAGTGGCAGAACTCAACGCCGCGCTTAACCTCGACACCAGAGCGAAAAAATGGAAATATAAATTTAAGTAAATATTTCATCTCCTCGAGTGGGGATCGAACCCACAACCAGTCGGTTTTGCAGTCACACCTCGTGCCGCTGCGCCACTACCGGCCTCTTAAAATAATTAAAAAAATAAAAATAAAGGACTACAAATATTCTAGCACGTATTATCTTAAAACATCGTCCTAGTCATTTTACAGGTGCCTTGTTTTAAAAATGGAACATCTGGCAGATTTAAGCTGAGGATATCCACCAGCCGTAAAAATAAATTGTGCTCAAGTTGAGAGAAGAATATTTACAATTCAAGTTTTCTTATATCCCAGAAACTCCTGTTATTTCCGTTTATATATTTGTTATACTAATAACATAGTATTGGAAGCCTTTACTATTTATATAAATATAAAATTATATATATTTTGGTATAATTTGTTTTGATTTCTTCCGTTGTTCTCTCTTTGATTCTGAATGAGACTTTTTTTATGGAAAAGACAAGGCATACGGGCGTTCGGGTCACCTAATGGTAAGTGACCACCGCCACCCACGACCCCGTGCATCACCAGAGGAGCTACAGGTGCTTTGCCGGCCTTTAAGGTGGGTTGGGCGCCGGAGCCCGGTAATACCTGATGCGAAACGCAGTGGCATAAAGCCACTACTTAACGCCGGTTTTAAATGCCGGGGGTGGTAATGATCTGGTCGAGTCTGCCCATGCGTGTTGCCATTGCTGGTGACGTGACTCCACCACACGTACTTTAGTCGCCTCTTAAGACACCTCCAGTACCAGGATGATCCTATTCTAGGCCGGGATTCCCAGGATTCCTCTACCTACCTTGCTATGTGCAGGATACAGCGTGAAGTTAAAAAAACAATAATCAAAGTCAAAGTCAGTCGTAGGTTTGATTCCCACTCGGAAAAATTAACTATTAATTATGAAATTTTACATTTCTTCGCTCTGGTTGAGTTTCTTCATTCAATACACATTGCCTCGATAATTCAGCGGTAAGTTGAAAACGGAGTGTCTTAACGTTAGGTTCCCTTTGCCTTCCCTTCCATATGCGGGATACAGCGTGAAGCTGAAAAACAAAATAAAAAAAAGATACGAACAAAATTTTTCCCGTCGCCACAGTACTGATAGGGAGCAAAATTGCAAAGTTATCACCTGAAATATTGGCGCGACGTAATTACATGAGATTCACACCTGACAGAGTGAATTTCCCGTGTCGAAGGCACACTAATTGGCAGTATAAGGCAGACGTCCCGCCCTCCCGAGTCCGTCCCTCCAGAAATTGAATTAGCACACCCTGTATTTCGATTTATACGTTATACCTAATATACAAACTATCCTAGCGTGTTTTTTGAGTATCCTAAATTGATTGGAGGGGGTGGCAAAATAAATTTTGGGCTATATAAATCGTTTTATTTTTTGTGTAATCTCGGTGTATTATTGTTATAAATAAGTACTCGTGTGTGTCGTTGTGGTGTTTATTTAGTATATGTAGAGGCCCTCTGTGTGTAAACGCGACGGTTGTGAGTTCGATTCCCTCTCGGAGTAAAGAATTATTAATATTTTAATTTCCTCGTTTTGGTAAGAAGTTACGAGTTTCAGTTTTTGAACGTCAAATTATTTACTCCTGGTTCACTAAAGGTATCATTATAGCTAATACGTATATGTGTGTGTGTTGTGTTTCCAGATTCACATTTACTTATTAGTGACAATGATATTTTTAAGTAAGAAGGCAAAGCGCTGCGTTGACTTCCACACTCTATATGCAATGCCCCGATAATTCGGCAGAAAGTGGGGAATGGAGTGACCAGGTTAATTCTGCATACGTCGCTATATTAAAGCAATACTTAAAAGAAAATACTTAAATATAGCTTGTGGAAGAGAAATGAACAGAAAAAAATATTCAAAAGTTCAAAAAGCTTTTTATCCAGAAATAACGTCGCAAATTTTCCACCTTTAAAATAGATCTAAGCGAAATTAGATATTAATTTCTTATTATACACACATATTTCACGTCGTAGTTTCACGCTTCGAAAGACAATTTATAAAATCTACAAAACGAGAATTCAATACAAGGTTATTAATTATTTTTGTTATTTATGTTTATCGATACGCACTGTCGATTCATTATCTAGGTTCGATCGGATCCAATTTTTACATGAAAATGTATAGGAATTATTCGAAATATCGCAATCCTATCAATCGAAATGGAAGTTAGTGTGAAAAAGAGCAAAATGAAATTTGGCAAATGTATGTATGTGTCTATTCATCAGCTTCATGCTGTATCCCGCACACAGCATGGTAGGCAGAGGAAACCTAGTGTTAAGTCACTCTGTTTCCCACTTTCTGCCGAATTCTGGAGGCATTGCGTGTTGAGTGGCAGAACTCAACGCCGCGCTTAGCCGCGATACCAGAGCGAAGAAATGGAAATATAAATTTAAGTAAATATTTCAACTCCTCGAGTGGGGATCGAACCCACAACCAGTCGGTTTTACAGTCACACCTCGTGCCACTGCGCCACCACTGGCCTCGTGTCATGTGTCTATTCAATTAGATGGAATCAATCAACAGAGGCAAACACGGATGTGAAATGAGTAAATATTTAATATCTTTCATGTTCGAGGCTATAAAAATTTTATTGGAATAATCTAATTTACATTGCCTTCGTTTGAAACGTTTAAATTTGATAAATTATTATGATGTTACAATATTTTTACGTTCAATTAATTTTGTACGTATAATTTTGTAATATTACCTTTTTATGAAAGTACGCTTCAATTAACACAGTATATTTCATATTATATTTTTGTCTTGATACATTTTGTTTAAATAATTACTATAATAATAAATATGAAATATTATAAGAAAAAAATATCGTCATTAAAAATATATATGATTAAAAAATAATAAAAAAAATAATTTCACGCTCTATCCCGCATACACAACACAGCAGGGTAGGCGTAGGACGTAGGGTAATGGAACTCAACGCCGGGCTTTTGCCTTAGTGCCAGAGCGAAGGAATGGAAATATTAATAAATAATAATTCATTTCCTCGAGTGGGAGATCCTCAATCGAACCCACACCCTTGTGCCCCTGCGCTGCGACAGCGACCCAAATAAATAATTATTATTATCATTTTATTAAATAGAAATTCCTCGTATAAGTAATAATCTATTTTCGTTTATTTTTATTTTCATTATACAGTTATTAGCAAATATATTATAAGAAATGATTAAATATTTTTTTGTTCTCAAGATTTTACTACGCTTAAAATAAAGATTGTCAGCTTCACGCTGTATCCCGCACACAGCAGGGTAGGTCGATGGAACCTAGTGTTAAGACTCTCCGTTCCCCACTTTCTGCCGAATTCTGGAGGAATTGCGTGTTGTGGCAGTACTCAACGCCGCGCTTAACACCAGAGCGAAGAAATTGAAATAAAGATTGTGTGAAGGTAATAAAATCTGTAACAATCTATGATTATGTGGAATTATTTCATCGCTTACATAAAATCATTCATAATATTAAAAAAAAAACATCCAATTAATATAATATTTCTTTGCAAAAGTTATTGTAAATGAGAGGATCGAATGATATTTTTTTATTTGATTATTTTTTATTAAATATTTAAGGGTTCATCCATTCAGCAAACGTGATTTTTTGCTCGATATTAATAGCGGCAGCAGGTAGACGCTTGAAATATTCACAGAATATTAAGTTATATATTCATATTAGAAATAAATAATTAAATTATTTGTATCCCATATAATTACATACATAGACGTAATTTTTTGGCTTTTTATAGATATTAAATTATACGGAACCCTTCGAGCGCTAATCCAACTTGCACATGCACCTTTGGATAGAGTGGCGTGGAAAGTGTAACGTTTATTTCTTGTGTATCTTTGTACTCAGTTAGATACAGTGCAGTGTTGAACTCCGCCGTCTGAAACCAAATGTCCTTAAAATGGATAGAAAGTGTAATCAGTTGATTAATTTGGATAAATATGATACGAGAGGACGAGAGACGCTTAGATAAAAAATAAGACACCATACAACCCTAAAGCATAGTACATTTTACACAAAAAAAAAATCAATAGATAAAATGGATTGTTGACATAAGCTGGTTAGAGTAGAATTTGTCATTGTATGTACCCATAATAATTCATAATAAAACTGTATATATATTAGCGTCACGCTGTATCCCGCACACAGCAGGGTAGGCAGAGGGAACCTAGAGTTAAGATAGTCTGTTTAAACCTTTTCCGCCAGATTTTGGAAGCATTGCGTATTGAGTAGCGGAACTCAACGCTGCGCTAATTAAGCCATTTATTTATATCATTTATTTCTCGGATATGACACTAGTTTTAATTAATTCAAGGAAAATGAAACTATAAAAGAAGCATACAATATTTTTTCTAATAGATACACGGAGGAATAAGCAATTCTCGATAACCTCCATTATGAATAAAATTGCTTATTTAATAACTTCTACACAGAAAAATGATAGTTTTTATAGATAACATAATACATTTAAAATGAAATATACGTGCCATATTTCTAAGGAAGGGTATCTTGGGACATAGGGTCTCCTTTTGATAATTTATAGTGCTTCTGTACGAGTCGACGTAGACTAATATAAAAATAGTAAGTAAAAGTTATAATGTTATTTCGTGTTGCAGAAATGAAAACAACTGTTTTATGTTCTGTAATATTTTTTAAAATAAATGATGTATTTATTTTAAAAAATATTATATAGACAGAGGGAACGTACGAGTAGTGTTAAGACACTCCGTTCCCCACTTTCTGCCGAATTCTGGAGGCATTGCGTGTTGAGTGGTAGTCCTCGACACCAGAGCGAAGACACGGAAATATAAATTTTAATAAATATTTCATCTCCTCGAGTGGGGATCGAACCCACGACCAGTCGGTTTTACAGTCACACTTTGTGCCCCTGCGCCACGACTGGCTTCAATATTTCTTCAATCTATTTAAAACAACGATGTATTCGGTAATGCCTGACGTACTTAAAGACAAATTTCCACTGCGAAAGTAAAATGAGCGGGTTACCCTTAGGTGGATTAGCGTCCTTTTGATATAAAATAGGTATACATTTCCACCAACAAAATGTTTTGTATTTTGTAATTATTTCGCCTCGCTCCCTAGAAATGAGCGAGTACATTTCAATTCTTTTTGCTCGCTCCGTCCTTTCATTCCGTCTATGGTCCGTGGTACGTGGTCCTTAATGAGTTCAGCTCGCGGTGGAAACTGGCCTTTATATTATGATTATCTACATTGAACAAGCTGTAGTGGTGGTTTGAATAGAGTGCGATAAATTTTCAAAACAAGCTAAAATTCGTCGTGGCGCAGTAGCACTGGGCGATGGTTGTGGGTTTGATTTCCACTTAGATGAATTAATTATTATTTTTATTTCCTGGTACATGGAGTAAAGCCACTCAACACGCAATATGTCAAAAAATGAACGAAAAGTGGGAAACTGAGTACAATCCTACTGCCTTCCCGCTATCTGCGGGATACAGCGTGAAACTAAAAAAAGTATTATTTTTATTGCCTTCTTCATTTCTTCAAAAAAACACATTGTACCATTTTTACTCTCCATCTGTTCTATCTAAACCACGAGTAACTAAAAGAAAGCTAAGAATCAATAAATTCCAAAGAATATTGTTTGCTGTTACACAAACCAGTCTTGAAATTCAATTTCTATCGCAATTTAGTTTATATTTCCCTTTCAATAAACGATATTATTACATTGTTTTGTTACGTGCTCGGTTTAACAAAGGCAAAAAGGTTAGTATTTATAACTTGAAAAGCCGAGATTATAGATCAAACGGCGGTTTTTATTTACTTTGTTGTATTATATACTACTTGATTTACTTGAGGGAGGTTCTTGCCAATAGCAGAATAGGTTCCTTTTTATTCCTTGTTTTCCATCGAATTTTGGAAGTATTGCGTGTTAGGTGGTGGAACTTAGCGCCGCGCTTTGTTTCTACTTGATTTTAATTTTTTTTTTAATATATTGCTGAAGTTATGTTACAGAATAGTGAAATTGCATCTAATTTGTTCATACTTGTATATATAGGAATTAATCCATATATCCATATATATATAGTCATTTCTTATTTTATTTTCTTTTATACAAGTGTGAAGGAATACATGATCGATATCCTGCATAATGGAGAAAGAAGGCAAAGAAAATCAAGTAAAAAGAGACTGTTTTCTCCGCTTTCCGAATTTAAGACATTGTATATAGAGAAGGTTATAACTCTTATAAGGTTTTTGGTTACAACTTTTTAATAGAGTTTATCATAAGAAATAGAATTTTGCAAAAATGATATACCTACATCATTATTAAATAAATAGCTGAACTAAACGACACGACAGGCCTCTATAGTATATAACATACCTACAGTCCATTTGTGAAGTAATAATAATAATAAAAAAACATAGAATAGAATTTAATTAATATTTTATTAAGCGAATTACAATTTGCTATATTAATTTATACTTGCGCATACAGAATTTACCAGGAAGTTAGTTACTTTCGCTTGAGGGAAGGGCTCGCGTCGTCTGTGCTGCAAGCCGAGCGCATGCAAAATCACGTGTGCTACTTCCACGGGTAGAGTGCACAGAGGCGTTATCAAAGTGATCTGGGACAGTTAAAATTAATTTTAAATTATTTGTGATATATTTTAACTCAGAATTTATAGATACAGATGAGGCCAGTCGTGGCGCAGAGGAACAAAGTGTCCCCACTCGAGGTGGTGATTTACATTTCCATTTCTTCGCTCTGGTGTCGAAGAAAAGTGCGGTGTTGAGTTCTGCCACTCAACACGCAATGCTTCTAGAATTCGGCAGAAAATGGGGGACGGAGTGCCTTAACACTAGCTTCCCTACGGAGAAGAGACGAGAGACCAGTCGTGGGTCAGGAGTAGAAGCGTGTGACTGCAAAACGTGATAAGTTGAGGGTTCGATTGCCATTCAAGGAAATGAAATATTTAATGTTTTCATTTCTTAGCTCTGGTATCGAGGTAAAGCGCAGTATGGAGTTCCGCTACTCAACACGCAATGCTTTGTAAAAAGCGAGAGTGTTAATGTTATGGAGAAAACAAGCGGGGTGAACAGAGAAAATCTGAATTCGGCGGAAAGTGGAGATTGGAGTGTCTTAACACTGAGCTCCCTCTACTGATTTCAACGTGAAGCTGAAAAAAAAAGAAAATAGATTATATATATATAAGTTTGTGAATTAATAATAAAAAAAATGTAAAACGGTTTTATATTTTATAATTTCCAACTCTTACCAGTCTATGGCATTAATTCATCATTTGATCAACACATCCAAAAAAAAACTATGAGTGTTAGACTAAAGAGAATAGAACTTCTACATATCAATTTATATATATTTTAATTTTTTTGACAGCGGTTTTGTTGCAGGTTGGATTCCCACTCGATCGAATTAATTATTTAAATGGAGAAATCCACGACTTGGGAGAATAGTGCGGCGCTGATCCGCTGCCTTTCTATCTTTATCTACAAGCGGGATATCGCGTGAAAATAAATATATATATGTATATATATCTGCCTAATGGACTTAATAGTAATATATACCCTTCTTCGAGTGTAGTTCCTGAAGAATGGAAGGCAGCAATCTTCCAATACATCCGAGTACGTAAAGTAAATATACGTTGAATTGGTAGTTTTCGCTAAACTAATAGGACTGTATTCTATGAATTTAATACAGGACCGTTCTTCTAAATGTCTGATGCCTCTTTTGATGATGCTGACAAGTCGGTTCGGGTCTGTTTAAAATAAGTATGGATATGAATTAATCTACATATTATTCATTTAAATTAATGATTTTAAATAAAGGCATATTTATTTTATTTATATTTAAAGATAAAGTAATTAATCAATTGTTTTTTATGGAAATTAAAAACATAGGGGTAGGTAAATATTAACGTTTGAAAATGTTTAAGGTATGACTGTAAATACGACAGTTATGAGTTCAATCCCACTGGGGGAATTATTTAATATTTAAGGGAATCTTAGGTTTCCAGGTTCCCTCTGCTTATCCTGCTATGTGCGGTACATTACTAAAAACAAAGCAATAAATCAAAATGTGTAAAGCTTAATTTGATTATATAGAATATTTTCAACAATGGAACAATTTTCAAATGGAATCAATATTATGTCTTCACTTAGATGGAGGCCAGTGGCGCAGCGGCACGAAGTGTTACTGTAAAACCGACTGGTTGTGGGTTGGATCCCAACTCGAGGAGATGAAATATTTACTTAAATTTATATTTCCATTTCTTCGCTTTGGTGTCGAGGCTAAGACCGGCGCTGAGTTCTGCCACTCAACACGCAATGCCTCTAGAATTCGGCAGAACGTGGTGAACGGAGTGTCTTAACACTAGGTTCCCTCTGCCTACCCTGCTGTGTGCGGGGTACAGCGTGAAGCTGATTTAATGATTTAATTTAATTTTAACTTAGATGGAATAAAGTTGTCTAATAAATAAGTTACTATTCTATCACATACTTTGCAGATAGAAGTTAAAAGTATACGGTATGTTCCCGCTATTCCAATCACACGGCCAATTTGGTGGCAGCTCTATGTCCGTGTCTGTAAAAGGGTTTTCATTTTAAAAGCATCTTCACGTTTTCTGCATTGGTGGAACCAATAATTACAAAGAAGGAACCTATTGTTAAGGTATGTCATTTTCTACTTCCAGTTTTCTTTGTGTGTTGAATGAAGGAACTCAATGTCGCGCTTAGTCTATCATATTGGGAAAATGATTAAATTAAATTAAATTAAATTAGCTTCACACTGTATCCCGCACACAGCAGGGTAGGCAGAGGGAACCTAGTGTTAAGACACTCCGTTCCCCACTTTCTGCCGAATTCTGGAGGCATTGCGTGTTGAGTGGCAGAACTCAACGCCGCGCTTAACCTCGACACCAGAGCGAAGAAATGGAAATATTAATTTAAGTAAATATTTCATCTCCTCGAGTGGGGATCGAACCCACAACCAGTCGGTTTTGCAGTCACACCTCGTGCCGCTGCGCCACGACCGGCCTCAAAAATGATAATAATTTAAAAACAATCATTCCCCCGAGTGGTGATGGAACCCACAACCATCACGTTTACAGTTAGACTCTGTCACCACGATGTGACGTCCATATATGTACATGTATACATTTTCTTCTTATATTTGAACTATTTTAAATTATATTTATTAAGTACTTATTTATACGAAGAGATAAAATATTTACTTAAATTTATATTTTCATTACTTCGCTCTGGTGTCGAGGCAAAGCGCTGCGTTGAGCCCTGCCATTTAACACGCAATGCTTCCAGAATCCGGCAGGAAGTGGGGAACGGAGTATCTTAACACTAGGTTCCCTCTGCCTACCCTGCTGTGTGCGGGATACAGCGTGAAGCTGATTTATTTATTATTAACTATTCTTTATTATTATTTAGTGTAAACTCACCATTATTTCCACAACGAATCTCTGATTGTACGTCAAATAAGAAATTTAGAAATAAATAATACACTAGAGCTATAAATATAGAGTTATACGAACAAAACATTTCAATTTCATGTAATTTTCACGTCGACGACGTGACGATCGTATATTGAAAAAATAATACGATTTATATTATTTTTACCTTGTGAATAAAAATCAGCTTCACACTGTATCCCACACACAGCAGGGTAAGGAGAGGGAACCTAGTGTTAAGACCCTTCGTTCCCCACTTTCTGCCGAATTCTGGAGGCATTGCGTGTTGAGTGGCAGAACCCAACGCCGCGCTTAACCTCGACACCAGAGCTTAGAAATGGAAATATAAATTTAAGTAAATATTTAATCTCCTCGAGTGGGGATCGAACCCGCAACCAGTCGGTTTTACAGTCACACCTCGTGCCGCTGCGCCACGACTGGCCTCAACCTTGTTAATATTACAAAATATTGTAATAGTATATTAATTGGCTATTATATTTTCATTTTAGTGTTACTACATGTTTTAATTAATTTCGACTTTGTTGAGCTTGACATAATGAAATTAATTTAAAAAAAGATAAATGTTAAATATTGCACAAAGTGTGACTGTAAAATCGACTGGTTGTGGGTTCGATTTTTTAAAATCTACATTTATTTTTTTAAATTATTATTTATTTACTTATTTTTTTTTTAATTTAATAGAAATATAATTTAAATAGAGTTTATTTACATTAATATTTCCATTTCTGCGCTATGGTGTGGGGAACGGAGTGTCTTAACACTATGTTGCCTCTGCCTTCTCTTTTGTGTGCGGGATACAGCGTGAACTCTTTACTTACAACGTTATTGTTTAGTTATTACAATTTTGAAAAACTAATTTGTTTCTTATTAAAATTAATAAAAAAAATATTGGATGTTAGAAACTAAATCAAATAATAATTTCATCGTTCGTACAATATCAATTGTAGCATTATTGAATAGAGCTAGAGTGCTACTACGAATCGAATAAAAATGTACCAAGTACTACTACTAGGTACGACATTTTTCAAGTTCGTTCTAGTTCAGTAGGCGAAGAAAATGTTCATGTTTCGTATTGAAAGTTTCAAGAGTGTCTGTACGGAAGTTCTCTTTAAATTCGATTAAAGGGTACCGCAAGGCCTTTATGGAAGTTTTGTTAAAAGTGTGGTGATGCAAACTTCCAGGACCAGGAGAGGCTGCCAAAGTGCCATAAAGCCTAGCACTTTAGAGCTTTTAAGATATAAATAAGTGCTTCAGTGTAAAAGTAGCCATATTTTGAAATAATTGAATATTAAATTTATTTATATGTGTGTATTAATTTTAAACAAAAAATAATAATATATTCGAACTAATCATTTTCAATATATTGTGAAAAAAAACTAAAACCATCTGTTTCAGGTAATCGGGGCAATATTTTCTACATTTCAGAAGAAGTAATGTAATTTTATTTAAACAATTTACAAATCAATGGATGCACTGTAATGTAATTACCCGCTTGTACCGGTTAATTCCATAGCGGTTAACCTCAGAGTTCCATAGTTATAAAGAGACTGTGTTGCAATGGACGTACGTACTTATGTATAGTGAACTTATATGTCTATGGAGATCTGTTATTGAGCTATAATATGTTTTAAATAAAATTTTCTTTGCATACTCTAAATTTTATCGACTTTGGCAAAAGTTATTTATGTATGTGATTATTTTTTTTTGTATTTTTTTACGTGATGTGAAAATTAAAAAAATATTTTAACTTCTTCGCTCTGGTATCAAGGCAAAAGTTTCGATGAGTTCCACCTCTCTATAAGCAAAGCCTCGAAAAACTCAGCGGAAAGTAGGGAACGAAGTATCTTAACACTAGGTTCCCTCTGTCTACTCTACTTTATTTGATATACAGCGTAAAGCTGACAAAAATGACATTTATTTTCTATCGTTATAAGCACAAGAAGCATTTGTATACTTCGACTATATAGATTCCTAAATAATAAAAATCCATAAAACAACATACTTTAAATAACTATCTATCTATACATGAAATCCAATAGTAGAAATTATTCGTTCAAATTTCAAATTGAATATAACAAATGAAGGAATAAAGGGTTGGGTTTTTCCGTTCTATTAAACATGGAAATTCCGAGGGTATGTTCAGTCGGTTGATACGTTTTATAATATCGATGCCCATCAATTAGGGTTAGGTACGATGGAGAGGAAAACAGTAGATCATTATTTTATAACCAGTATTTATTTGTAACTATTTTTAATGATATGTTACAGATATGTCGTAAAAAATATTAAAATATTTTTTTCTTATATATGTATAACGTTAAAAAATCATGTTTGTTTTTTGTGTTCATTTTTTTTCGGTGTTAGGCTTTATCCCGCACACAGCAGGTTACGCAGAAAGTATTTAGTGTTAAGACACTCCGTTCCCCGTTTCCTGTCGAATTCTTGAGGCACTGCGTAATAAGAGGCTGAAACTGAACACCGCTATTAGCTCCTACTGACACTAGAGTGAATAAATGAAAATGTTATATATTCGATTTCCTCGCGTGGAAATCGAACCCATAACCTTGCGTTTGTAGTGACACTCTTAGGTCCCTGCGCCACGACTGGTCTCATAGAAATTAATATAGGGAGGGTCAATTAGAAAACATGGGGCATCTATTCCGATTTTACTGTATAGTTGTAATGAGAAATTGTATTGGTAAGTGAGAAAGGTATTTTTGTAGATCATTTTATTTCCTATAAGATTATACATTTTAGTATATTGGTTTAAATACCGATACAATTAGTTAAATTACAACAAAATTTCTAATGAAAAATACAAAATTTCCCTTGTTATTTATATGGGAAATCGAACATCGCGATGATACACCTCTTCCGTCTGTCCGTACGTATTAATTGATGTATATATATTTAAATTCTTTCAATTAACCTATTATCAATTTATATTTATATATATTAATATTTTGTTGAATTATTATTATTATTTAATTTTTGGAGCTCGTTTCCAACTTCTGCAGTTTCCATCTGAAGAACTTTCCAAATAAAGACAAAGAAACTCAAATTATACAATTAAAAGGTACCGCAGAGCATTTTACAAGTTTCCGAGAAATTCGCAATGATACAATCTTCAAACTCAGTTGTAAGTACTTTAATTATATTGCTAACTTCACTAAGATTATTATACAATGGAGAAGAAAATGTGTTTAACTATACTCATTATATACTATAATACGTACATCTTTCATTAGATAGTGTTATTTTCAATATACTTTTCTACTATTCTTGTTGCCTTATATATTTTTGCATTCTTTTCCAGTTTGACCCTGTGTCTTGTAATGAGCAGGGAGGCAAAGACAACCTAGTATTAAGACACTGTTAGACTAACGGTAAGATGCGTCTTGAGTAGCGGAACTAAACGCCGCGCTTTGCCTCGACCAGAGTTAGTCACTAACTGTCGTTAAATATATTTAAATATTAAGATGTATATTAATATAAATTAATGTTTAAGCGAGTTTAAAATCTTAAAAAGATAACACGAAAAAATCGCTTTCACAAGTGCAAGCAAAATTTTAAAAGAATATTTACAAAATTCTTTACGCTGCAATGTAATATCCACTTAGCCAATTTCGAAATTTAACAGATATTTCAGTTTGCCGTTTCAAGGATAAAGAATATTATTCATTGGTCCGAATTTTTAATATCAATTCGAATGTTACTTTTATTAAATTTCTCGAAGTGATTCTTCGGAAGCAATCCAATATTGATTATTTGATGAAATATTTCTGTCAGTAATAAAATGCTCAGAATATGAAATATTTTTTCAATTGAAATATAGTATTGTAATAATATTTTTCTATTACTCTCGAAATAGATTGATTATAAATAACGTGATTTTGCACAACTAATTTATATTAGGAAAGCTATAAAAATAAGAAAACGTTTGAATTAAGTATTGGTTTTTTGGATATATGTTATTTTTATTTAATCTTTGTATATTTCGCTATTTACAGTGAAATATTTTTCGAGATTTTTTTGTTTAAATCCAAAAGATAGAAACAGGGAAATAAGATATTTATACCGAAAAGATCAAGAGATATTTACCAAGAAAGTGGTCAATTTTTATAAAAAATATATTTTATAACAGCATATATATATTATTTTTTATACATTTTATTTATTTGTAATTTTAATTTTATTACCGCTTTTATAACTATAGATTACAATACTTAATGAATAGGTACTTATGGTACGTATGAATATATAAATATATATTTTGTTGATACGATATTACCTTTAGGTACGAGATTTCACCTTAAAAATAACATTCACACGTCCATTAAATAAATAATTAATTAATTATTCCAATTTCATAAAATCTCATAACAAAAAAATATATTTTATACCTACATAATATCATTTTTTTGTAAAAATATCTAAAATTTGCATATTGCTGCCAAAATGTACTTTTTGTCGGGTCTAAAACTGTTTCACTCATGCTTGGTTCTCGGTAAATTTTTTGGCCACAGTCAATTCGCTTTCCAGATGTTACACGCTTGTAAAAAAGTGTTGGCTTTTATTGTTCCTTTCTTTTATCTCGCATATAATATGTAAAAAAAACAGAGCATTTTCACGTGTTTATATATCTCTATATAAAATAAAAATAAATCAGCTTCACGCTGTATCCCGCACACAGCAGGGTAGGCAGAGGGAACCTAATGTTAAGACACTCCATCCCCACTTTCTGCCAAATTCTGGAGGCATTGCGTGTTGAGTGGTGGAACTCAACGCCGCGCTTTGCCTCGACACCAGAGCAAAGAAATGGAAATATAAACTTAAATAAATATTTCATCTCCTCGACTGGGAATCGAACCCACAACCAGTCGGTTTTACAGTCACACTTTGTGCCACTGCGCCAAGACTGGTCTCAATCTCTATATAATAATTGAATTAACATTAAAAAAAACAGCTTGACACTATATCCTAAGACACTCCGTTTCCCACTTTCCGCCGAATTCTGTCATAATTACACTTAACAAATTTTTTAAACATTTTTTTTAAAGTGTTATTCCACACTTAGGAAAGAAAAATACTTATTTAGAAAACGTATAAAAATTTGAACGCAGCGGGACTCGAACCCGCGCCTCCTGGAAACCGACCAGGCGCTCTGACCACTAAGTCATGCGTTCAAATCCTGGTCGGTTTCCAGGAGGCGCGGGTTCGAGTCCCGCTGCGTTCAAATTTTTATACATTTTCTAAATAAGTACACTTAACAAAATTATGTAAATAATAATATAGTAATAAAAATGAACTAAACCGTAAACGTCAATATAACAAATAAGATGAGATATATGAGCCAGCTGGTTAGAATTGTCGCGGAAACTAAAATGTTAGGACTGTAATAATATAGCCGTCGTAGAGCTGGCGTCGTGCCCACCTCCTAGTTCATATTATATTATAATAATTTTACGTAATATGCTTAAATCGGATTCATGGAACAGTTTACAATTGTTTCAGTTCATTAAAGTAGATAATCTTTGAGTTAACAAGTTCTTGCAATTATAGACTGTGGAGGTTTTATTGCTGTGCTTGTTGAATTAAAAGGAGATGTCTAATATATTTTTTTAATGTGTTTTGTTTGTTAATATAGAGTATGTAATTTTTTTCTAGGTTCACGCTGTATCCCGCACACAGCAGGGTAGGCAGAGGGAACCTAGTGTTAAGACACTCCGTTCCCCACTTTCTGCCGAATTCTGGAGGCATTGCGTGTTGAGTCGCAGAACTCACCTCGACACCAAAGCGATGAAATGGAAATATAAATTTAAGTAAATATTTCATCTCCTCGGGTGGGGATCGAACCCACATCCAGTCGGTCTTACAGTTAAACTTCGTGCCGCTGCGCCACGACTGGTCTCGAAGATAAGATATTTTTAATAAATTATAATAAATAAATTGGAATATATAATTAAAAAAAATAAAAAATAAGATTTATATAATAAAGATATAAATTTTTTTTAATTACAAAAGATTGAGTCATTATGATATGGAAGAACTGAAAAATCTTATACATAAGAATATACGTCCTTAAACTACTATACTACCTATTTAACGTCCAGTTTACATACAAAAGTTATAATCGAAATAAATTTATAACAAAGAAAATATCAGAAAATGAAAATTTATCTATACAAAAAAGTTTTAAAACCGCTTAAGAAATCCATTCACAATAACCGCCATCTAAATTGAAAATAAATTCCAGATTTAATCTTCCACACAATACGTCGATGAACAGAGCGGCGCTCGGGAATCAATTTTCCAAGTTCCTTCACGTGCACACTGCGTTCGAGTGTATTCTCGAGGGGAGGTCAAGACTCTAACTCCTTGTAGTCACATACTTCATGCCCAGTGAACAGCAGTTCTGTAACCTGTGGAATAATTTGCATGAAAATCCTGTTTGTTTCTTAGAAAAGATAAGATAAGATAAGAATATTTGTCGAGAGGTCGGTTGTGGGGCAGAGGCACAAATTGTGACTGTAAACGCGACTGGTTGTGGGTTCGATCCCCAATCGAGGAAATGAAATATTTATTTAAATGTATATTTCTATCTCTTCGCTCTGGTATCGAGGCAAAAGCGTGGCGTTGAGTTCCGCCACTCAGCACGCGATGCCTCCAGTATTCGGCGGAAAGTAAGGTGTATCTTAACACTAGGTTCCCTCTGCCTACCCTGCTGTGTGTGGGATACAGTGTGAAGCTGATCATTATTTAATTAAGAATATTTGTAAGTGACATTTTAAAAATTGTTGTTGTAAGGTCTTGTTTTTATTTTAAGTATTTTTTATTTTTACTTTTGCCAAATATTTAAAGAATACCTAATAATGACTTACTCTGTACTTCACTTTCTACCACTTTAGACGTCACTGCAGCAATTATTGTATGTAAAATAAAAAAAAGGAAATATCTATATTATTTTGTTAGCTTCACTTTTTATACCGCATATTGTAAAGTAGGCATAACAACTCAGTACCAAATCACTCCGTTCTTTCTGCCTGAGCTTTAAACATTATTGTGCTTTGTGAAGAAAGACGAAATAAATATGAAACTTCCTACTATCTGCTAACTACCGTGCTTATAGTCAAATATGTGATTGTTAACGTGACGTTTGTGGGTTCGATTTCGACTTGGAGGATTGAAATATTAAGTATTTTCATTCCCTCGCTCTGGTAACGAGCCACTAAGCAAGCAATGCCTCAAGAACTCTACTGAAAGTGAGGAACGGAGTTTTGCAACGAGAAACAAAAAGTCTTAATTCCAGGTTACTCTTTGCGAATCCGAGATACAGTGTGGATCTGAAAATACATAAATAATAACAGAGTTACGCTAGCGTCATTAAGAAATTAAGCAATATTTTCATAAAGTAGGTGAAGTTTACGGTATAAAAGGTACTTTTCAATATTGTAAACTTTAAGGCTTCTAAAACGTACACGTTTTACTCTAATTGCGTCGAGGTTTATATAGATATATAAATATTTCAATTCATCTCCGATGTTGCTCCATCGTCTTAATATATATTTATTACTTTGTTGATTTAATGTTTTTGTTATATGAATTATATTGATATTCTATTGGCACAGTAGTGACTATAGAGAGTACATGATGATAGTGAGTTTAAATACCTTTAAGAATAAATTTATTAGGTTTATACCAGGTATTCTTTGAATTCGGACAATGGAGAACAGATATGCGAGATATATTGTGAACCTTAAACAAGTTTTTTTTCAGCTTTACGCTGAGTCCCGTACATAGAAAAGGAAACCTAGGAACCCAGTGTTATATCACTTCCACTTCCCATTTTTTACCGAATTCTCGTGGTATTGCGTGTTAAGTGGCGGACAATTAAATTATTGTAATAGAATATTGATATATTTATGTGATTTAAGCTTCAAGTACACATTTTAAGAAAATTTCATAATAATCACTATACTCGATTCATTATGGCATGACAAAAAATGTAAACAAAAAAAAATTGTTTCTCAAACTTTATTGTATTTTTTTATTTGTATTTAATTTATTTAACGTGGAGTTTTCTATATACAACATTATTGCTTGTTGTGCTTGAATGTTATATATAAAATATCTTTGTAAGAATATATAAGAATAGCAAAAAAATAAAATTAAAATGTACAAGTTTTGCTAAAAGTTACTTAACTATTAGAATAATAAAACGAAATATATGTATTATTCAATTATTTATCAGAAATTGGACGAGTCTGAGGAACTGTCACTAATATTAATGACGAAACGGTCCACCATTATCTATTAAATGAACAAGTTTTTTCATCTTTTGCTCTTCTTTTATCAAATGGTCAATGCAGCCAAGCTTCTACTGTTGTAATTTTTATTGCATCGGCTAGTAACAATTTAATTTCATGCTGCTTAAAGCTTTTATTATTCATGTCAAAGTGCAAGCGTTACTTGGTCCAGATTTACTCATTGTTCTAAAGTACGAGTATATAAATATCAAAATAACAAAAACAATACAAAATATAACATAAACAGAACAACCAGAAAATAATTTTAACAACTTAACAAAACTTTTAAGTTTCTTACTTTAAAAAAACATCAATAATAAAAATAACAACTGATTCATGAAAATTCAATGAAAATAATTAAAAATGGTGGATATAATCTGACGGATGACAAAGTGTTCTAATACTAATAATATTAGAACAATAAAGTTAATAATATAAATATTAATTACGAGATGTAATTTATTTTTATAGTACTAAAACGTTTATGAAGTTTGAGAAGAAGTTGACTTTTAGGTGTTTTTCATGTACATGACATATTTAAAAAATATTATTGAAAATAAAAAAAACCGGGTGCATACCAACATTTTTAAATTTTAAGTTAAAATATTCCTGGCTTTAAATATGAAAACAATCTTTATTTTTTATTATTGTTCTTTTTACTTACTACTTTTCGTTTCGTTTCTTTTAACTTAATTACTTCTTTTTATTTACTATATATACAGTGGGCAATTTTATAAAATTTTAAAATATAAATATTTAAATTATATTACAGGATAGAAAAAAATCTGAATTTTGTAAAAAAAAAATCCCCCCGCCTTACTGGTATTCTATTTCAATTATAAGACAATATTGTAATAAATTTTATGGCTATTTACAGTGTGATTAGCAAATTAATACTTAAAATATATATGTTTTAATTAATATAATAACTCCATCAAACCTGTCATGTAAAAGAACCTTTTTTTGACATGTTCATCTTTTATCTCATGCCTTAGTGAATCGAGTATAGGTATAAAGTACCTACAAATTATTATATTAGTTCCGTTAAAAGAAAATTAATAAGTTATATATTATAACTTTTTTTTTTATTTATAGAGGCCGGTCGTGGCGCAGCGGCACGAGGTGTGACTGCAAAACCGACTGGTTGTGGGTTAGATCCCCACTCGAGGAGATGAAATATTTACTTAAATTTATATTTCCATTTCTTCGCTCTGGTGTCGAGGTTAAGCACGGCGTTGAGTTCTGCCACTCAACACGCAATGCCTCCAGAATTCGGCAGAAAGTGGGGAACGGAGTGTCTTAACACTAGGTTCCCTCTGCCTACCCTGCTGTGTGCGGGATACAGCGTGAAGCTATTTTTTTTTTATTTATATCACAGGTCTTATCAACAAAGTCAGAGGAAATCTTTATAATTACAAAAATTATTTAAATAAGAGAGCTGGTGACGACCCTATGATATGACACAAAAAATTATCTCCTTATAAAGAAAAAAACTTGGATAAAAAGATCTGTTTAAGTTGGAAATGGATTTCGGGAACCACCGCCAAAAGTTTTTATCTTATTCATACTTTATATTATCTTTACATAATCTGAAACATTTAAGTGATCCTTTCCTTATTAACGGGCAGTTTGTATTTTCGTTTTAAACTTTTATAATTTTTAAAAGCTTTGGTCTCGTGGTTACTGACTTCAACACAGGTTGAAGATCTGGGTTTTGTTGCCAGAGAAACTAGATGAAAATATAAAATATTTGATCTTATGGAATGGGAATCGAACCCACAACCTGCCACGTTTTATTCAGACATACACATAGCATCTCGCATAGAGTTTAAGATAGAGTGTTCTTAACAAATTCGGTTTACTATTTTTTGTCTAATATCCAAGTGGTGGAACTCATTTTATACTCCGCGCTTTGTCTTGTCACCAAGGATATGAAAAAAAAAAATCATTACTCCCACTCAAAATCGAACTCGCTATCGTCGCGTTTGAAGTGAAATGCTGTGACACTGCATGATGCAATGTATACGACGTCCTCTGTATGAGATTCTTTTTCTTAGAAATTAAGTTAAGGCGTCAATATAATTGTAATTTATTAGAATTTTAATATAATATTATCCATATATTTCAATATTAAAGCAAGATTCAACATCTTAAATAATAATTGATAGTCGGTAAACAGATCAATAGGCAAATCAGATGACGACTCGGCCAGGACGTTCCCAAATGGCAGCCTCAAGCCAGCTTAGAGCAAAATAGCACCATATAGTGAATATAGAGATGTCACAGTTTCACTCTGCCTTAGAAATGGGTCTTGGTTGGCAGAACCTCTTGTAAATCAGACGTAACTACTATTTGACTAAAATCTAAAGTCAGTTAACGTAGTAGCTGCCGTATTTAGTTTATTTGTAGATATATATTTATAAACTATACTTATAATTATCAAATTTTGAGGCCAGGCGTGGCACGTGGCACAAAGTGTGACTGTAAAGCCGATTGGTTGTGAGTTCGATCCCCACTCGAGGAAATGAAATATTTATTTACATTTATATTTTCATTACTGCGCTCTGGTGTCGAGGTAAAGTGCGGCGTTGAGTTCCGCCATTCAATACGCAATGCCTCCAGAACTCAGCGGAAAGTGGGGAACGGAGTATCTTAACACTAAGTTCCCTCTGCCTACCCTGCTGTGTGCGGGATACAGCGTGAAGCTGAAGAAAGAAGAAGAAGAATGTTTATAAAGGTAAAATATAACAAAATATTCTTTTTTTTGATAAATAAAAAGATATACCTCTTGGTATTCCATATTATTTTAGAAATATTTTTTCTTCATCATACAAAATGTACATGATGCGTATATGTCGAAAAAATTGTAATTAATTTAAATTATTGTAACTATTATAGTAATATTAATGGAACTTTATGGTATACAACAGTAAAATAAAAACAAAAAAATACAGCATGAACAGTAAAATAAATTTGTTATTTTAATTCACAATCTTTCTTTCGTAATTATTAATATAAATAACATTAGTGGTCGGTCGTGGCGCAGGGGCACAAAGTGTGACTGTAAAACCAAATGTGAAATATTTACTTAAATTGATATTTCCATTTCTTCGCTCTGGTGTCGACGACAAGCGCGGCGTTGAGTTCTGCCACTCAACACGCAATGCTTCCAGAATTTGGCAGAAAGTGGGGAACGGAGTGTCTTAACATTAGGTTCCCTCTGCCTCTGCAGTGTGCGGGATACAGCGTGAAGCTGATTTTAATAACATTAATAATTTCACCCAATTTATAAGTTATTTTTTGTATCAAGGAAAGTAGAGAAGATTAACGAAATTAATTTGTTTTAACGTTTATATTAAAGGCTGGGGAACTCGGCGTCGGGTAGCATCCTTAATTACAGTGTTGGTGTTCCATTTTTTAGTATCGAAAAAACAAATTTGTGCTTTGATAGATTGTTTTTGTTTAAATTTCATTCATTTAAAACGTCTTTACCTTAAATATAACATTTATTTATATTATAAAAGATTTTAAAAAGTTAAATATAATAGAAATTGTACGTATTACAATTATTTTTCAAAATGTCTAAATGTGCAATGATATAAAATAAAAAAAAATCCTCAAATCCCCGTTTTCTGTCTAGATCAAGACAGCTGACTCAAGTATTTCTTACAATAACAAGAGAACCAACAGTTTGACACTTCTTCTTAACTCTGTGGAATGTATAATATATAATTATCATCCTGTTATCATTATTATTTCTCAGTAATTATATCCATTTACCTTTTTATATTTTATAAGGATATGACTTTGAGGCCAGTGGTGGCGCAGGGGCACAAAGTGTGCCTGTAAAACTAACTGGTTGTGGGTTCGATTCCCACTCGAGGAGATGAAATATTTACTTAAATGTATATTTCCATTTCTTCGCTCTGGTGTCGAGATTAAGCGCGGCGTTGAGTTCTGCCACTCAACACGCAATGCCTCCAGAATTCGGCAGAAAGTGTGGAACGGAGTGTCTTAACACTAGGTTCCCTCTGCCTACCCTGCTGTGTGCGGGATACAGCGTGAAGCTGACATACTGACTTATAATGATATGACAAACAGAAGTTCAGGTGATGATAGATGAATGGACAACTTTACAAAGCATTTTTGTAGCTTATGGAATGCTTCTATAGGGGAGTATTCCAGATATAAATTCAATATTCATTCTCCAAAACAGAGCCGTGAAATCTATTTATAACCTAAGAGCTCGAGATTCTCTGCGAGATGTTTTTAAAGATGCAGGTATTAATAATGTTGCTTCATAATTTGTATACTATAATATTCTGTTTGTCCGACAACGTATACAGTGTCATAGTAAAAGTAGTGACGAACGAGAAATAACGATAAGCTTGTTACACCTCCAAAACGTTAATAAATCTTTTATGGGTGTGAGTATACGTGTATATAATAAATTCTACAATGTATTCTAAATTTGCCACTACAACAATTTAAAGAATCTGTAAAAAGAATATTAACAAGTAAAACTTATTACACTTTTCAAGAATATTTACAGGATAAAGATGTATGGAATTAATATCTATTGAATGTCATATAGGAAAGCTGCCAGTTTATACGATTGACATTGAAAAGAGCAACTGTTGAGTTTCTTGCTGGCTCTTCTCAACAGAACTGCCTTCCGAGCCGGTGGTAGCTTTTCTTATATGTTCATTCAAGCGAAGCGATTCAAAAGTGCTTACAATAATCTATTTGAATTAAGTACATTTTGAATTTGAATTTGTAACGCAAAATTTCTTAATCCTTATAACTTAGCTCTTAAAATGGCCGTTATATGGTTAAAAACATCTCACCATTAAATAATACATAATTATAATTACTTAAATTGAATTAGTTTCACGCTGTATTACACATACAGCAGAATAGATAGAGGCATCTTAGTTTTAAGGCACTCCGTTTGCCACTTTCCGACGAATTTTTCGAGACATTGCGTGTTGAGTGGCGGAACTCTACGTCGGGCTTGTATCTTGGTGCCAGAGCGAAGAAATGAAAATATATATAAATAATAAAAAAAAATCTAAGTGAGAATCAAACCTACAACCATCGCGTTACACGTAATTTCTAAGAACTTAAACTGCATGAGTCCAGATTTAGTAAGCGAACCCGCATCTTGGTCTAACCGAATTCAGTAATTTTAATTAGGCGACATGATTAAAATTGCTTTCCGTTGAATTCAAGTTTCCTTCTAAGACGTAACCAGAAACTTAAGTTTCTAAGACAACTAACACATGTGTGTGTGTGTGTGTGTGTGTATGTGTAAACGTAACTCGCTCACTTGTTAGCTTTTCAGTTCGTTATTTATATTAGAATTCGTTAACGAAAATGGCTGTTTCTATAAAATATAAGTATGTGAATGCTTTAATTTTGTTTGTGTGGACTAGAAAAAGTAAAAATTTATTGTTTTCCTGTTCCGGTAGATTTTTCTGGAAATTTTATATAAATACTTCTCTACACTTCCCAACAAAATTATTTTCTATAGCCAGTAGTAACAACTGGGCATCGTCTATTATTTAGTAACGGAAAAAAAATATGGATATTTTTTTAACTTCACACTGTATTCCGCACATGACAAAGAAGGCAGTGTGAACCTAATTTTTATAAAATTGGCTGAGACTTTTGTTTTCAGGAATAGACATTGTCTTTAAAATGATAATGTCATTATATTAGAACACAAAAAGAATTAAGATTTGTAAATAAATATTGGTGTAGTTTAAGCGGGTGAAGCTGCGAGCAGGTCAACTAGTAAATAATAACATTTTTATTTATGCTATTTTATTTATCCTAGGTATATAATATTTTCATATATATTTTATGCAAAAAAATTCTTGCATTATAATACAAGAAACATTATAATGCAAGAATATTACACAACTTCACAATAAATTTGTTACAAAACCACGAACAAATTAAAAATACACAGCCCATATATCCGTCGTACTTGTTTATCGAAACCGCAACCACCGTTGCACTAGTTGGATTCATGTTTACTGCGACATTGCGGTTGTAACGATACTGACACAAGTTGAATACTTCCATTAACTTAACATTTATATAATTAACATGAGTTCTATCAGCTTTACACTGTATCCCGCTTAGAACAGGATAGGCAAAAATATATAAATAGGAACCTAATGTCAAGACACTCCATTCCACACGCACCACCACTAACTTTCGGGACATAACGTGTTGAGCAGTGGGACTCAACGGTGTGCTTTGTCTTCTTACCAGAGAGAGAAAATAAAAATAATTAATTACACCGAGTGGAAATCGAACCCACGACAACGTTTATATATAAATCCACGGCGGCTCCAATGAAATCTAGCAATATTTAAATTTAATTCTAAATTTAAATTCTAATATAAATATAACGTGCATAATCATTTTTAGAGTTCCGTTGCTTTAAAAAAAAGGAACCCTTATACGATCACTTTGTTTTGTGTCTTACTGTCTGTCAGTATGTCTGACAAGAGCCTTATCTCAGGAAAACTTGCAGATATGGAGATGAAATTCAAACGTTCTATGATTTCCTGAATAAAATCGTATTTGTACATTTACAAAAAACATATATAATGGAATTTCGACACTGTAAAGGGAATCGAAATTAAAAGGGTACTTCCGGTTCACCTATGAAATTTGGCAGCTAACATCTACAGGTTAAGGTAAAAATATTTAAACTATACATTAGTGATTAAATTTTTATTAGTAAAAATTTGCTTAAATATCAGAAATATCCAATTTTTGTAAGGAACCCTCGGTGGGCGAGCCGAAGTGACGCTAGTCCAGTTTTTACCCCGTTCAAGTATTTTTTTCGCGAAGCCGGGTAGAGTTCTTTTTTAGGAAGACTGGTCTCCCCAATTCGAGACTTCGCGTTGAATATTTACGAAGCAGTATTCAAAAATGTATTTTAATTACTTACAGTAGATATGCTTACAGAAGTATCTCATACTCTTCTTTATATGAATTGACAAGTAAATATTTCTAGGAAATTCCCATTTATTACTTTAAAATTGTTTTAAAACATTTCAATTATTTCTTAAGCTTTTCTATTAAACACCTAATAAACATGGTCTGATATGCCACCCTCCATAACTCTGACCAGCAGTTATTTCTAACAGGAGAGGACTTCGTCTGCGGCTAACCGCGATGGAATTACAGAATGTGGTTTCGAGAACCCTTATATTATATAGATATTTCCGAGTTACATTTTGTTTTATTTTAAATGTTAATGGATATTACCTTTTTGAACATTAAACACGCAATTTCTTGAATTTTTACCGAAAAATTATGTACAGGATATCTCGAAAACTAGGTTCCCGCTACCTATACGGGAAAGACGCGAAGTTGCTCTGACGTTAAACTCCTGCTACGGTACCTTTTATTGAAATTCAGTAATAATATAATTTCTAATGGTTGTAAAGCCTAATATATATTGGGTCCGGCTAAGCACGCAGTGTTAGCTTTCAAACGGCTATATATTATTTGATACGATGTTGTACTTGTAATATTATTTTATCTAAACATGTAACAGCCAGAATAGAGGTCAGTTGTGGCGCAGGCAAGTGTGTGACTATAAACGCGGCTGGTTGTGGGTTCGATCCCCACTCGGGGGAATCAATTATTATTTATTAATATTATCATTTCTTCGCTCGCAGCACTACACACGCAATGCCTCGAAAAAATCTACTACTAGCAAACTATATAACTAAATAAGTACACCACAGTCTTTGAAAAAAAAGGGCCACCAAGGGTCACCAAGTATGATATGGGAAAATTGAAGTAACGCCAAAATTCTATAACGATGTTTTTACAAAGTTTCTGTATAAGCACTATAAAAGGCATGCCCAATATAAAGTTAAACAAGAACTTTAACCAAAACTACAATTATATAATATATTTACATGAATTATGAAAACTAATCTCACTTAAGCGGCCTTGTTTGAAAGGTTATACTCATGTTATTCAATTCCCAAAACGGAATTAATTTTCATATTAAACGTAGTCATGGACTTACCTTTTGTTTATAATAAAGTTAAAAAGGTTCTCAGGTAACTCTCCGTGTTTTGATTTTTTTTAGCTTCACGCTGTATCCCGTGCATAGCAGAGTAAGCAGGGGGAACCTGGGAGCCTAGTGATTAGATTGTTCCGCTCCCCACCTTCCGCCGAATTCTAGAGGTACTGCGCCTTGAGTAGCGGAACTGAACACCGCAATAACGCCACATGAAATGGTATTCTTCCTTGTTATTTAATATATGCACTATTTGTTTTTTAGAAAAAAATCTAACAATTTTTCAAAGATGCCAAGTGCCGTCATAATAAGTATCTTGACATTTGAATAAAGAAATGAATATAACACTTAAAGAAAATAAGAAGACAAAAAATATTTTTATACGTTTATATGATTAATAATCTCAGCGTGACATGATGTTCGTGTTCTTCTCACGAGAACTTGCGATTCATTCGTTTGTCTTAGTTCTAGCAAATTGACGAAATTATTTCATTGCTAAGTATCTTTCTGTGGTATTATTTCTTTTTTAATTTAATATTGTTGGGTGTTACATTTAATTTAATATTAGACGAGTAGTGGTTTTCTCATTTTATTAAAAATATATAGAAATTAGAGACAAATATAGACAGTAAAATTTGTAAAATTCTATTTTTTTTAGCTTTGTGGGCAGAAAAAATCTAGGTTAGACTAAAATCTAGATCTACTTCATAGTTCTACCCCGAATCTAAGACACGGTGTAAGAAACGAAACTTAACGCCGCATTTTGTATATTAGAACAGAAAAATGAAAATAAAGAATCCTCTGGAGTAGTGATTGAACCCATAACCAAAGCGTATACAGTCAGATGCAGTCCTTGTAGGTGTCCATGGCCTCAGCAATAAGAGTTTAATTTTCTGAAAATGAATTAATGAAGCTTCGAATATTATGAAATGAATTATTATATCTACTATATTATGAAATGAATTATATAGTTAATATAAATCCTTTAGTAGTATGTATGTACTATTAAAAGAATAAAAACAGATAGATAAACCTAATGTTAACACACTCCTTTCCCCCAAATCTCCGATTTCTGAAAGAATTGCGCGTATTACGTGCCTCAACACCAGAGCGAAGAAATGAAAGTATAAATTTAAATAAATACATATATAAATATATTTAAATAAATATATAAATATGTGAAATATTCCTCGAGTGGGGATCGAACTCACAACTAAGTTTTGCAGTCATACACTTGTGCCTCTGCGTCACAACTGGCCTCGTCAAAACAATAGTTAATAAGAAAACATAATACCATAATAAAATATGAACAAAATTAAAATTATGACAATGTTTTAAAAAGAAAAATATAATTTTTCTCTTAATTTCCGCAACACAACGCACCCACCGCGCCGCTCGTCCATCTTCTTCACTGCGCGCGGCGCGACTCGCCCCGCTCCACGTTTTAATTCGCCTGAGGTTTAATATGTCGGGAAATTGCGCCTACTCGCTATTATACAACGATTTTTTTACAAAGCAAGCCTGTGCATTTTTATATCATTTAATATTATGAGAATTCCATTTTATTTTCTAATTTTATATTTCCTACGCCGTTACTTGGCAAGTAGTTCTTTATGAAGTAACGTTGTTCATTTAATTCTGTGCTTCGTTTAATTATTAAATGACATGTTCGTTACAGTGCTTGTTTTCTTTTCTGTAGTTTGATACTGTGAGCTTGAGATATGAGCAATTGTATTTTAATTTTTTCTTTTTATTTTTAGCTTCACGTTGTGTCCTACACACAGCGGGATAGAAACATGCAATTTAGTAATAAGACACTCCGTTCTCCATTTTCAATCGAATTCTGGAGATATATAGCAAATTTAGTCCGTTGATCAGGATAAGGCTTTTATATTACTCGAAATATTTTAACACTCACATAAAATAATTATACTTTATTTTAATTTTAGACTTAAAGTTTAATAGTTAGTTACGATGAAGTTGTAAATAGAAGCTTGTACTCAATTTAGTGATAAATGTATGTATAGTTCAGTAACAAATATCTCAAAGATGTGGCAATGTGTGTAAATTGATTCTGAGATGTCTTTGTGTAGGATATACTGTACTGTGTGATAATGGACAAAATTTACTACGTGATGGACTATTGTTCATGCAACATTTCACGGTATTGAAGTTGTTGGACATGTAAAGTGATTAGATTGAGGACGTCGTGGCGTAACAGCATCTGACTGTCAGCGCAATGTTTATGGGTTCGATTCCCATTTAGAGTATGAATTATTTTAATTTACTCACTCTGGTTGCAAGACAAAGAGGGACTATGTTTTCGAAAATTGGGGGGAAAGTGGGGGATGGACGTACTAACAGTATTTTCCATTGGTTCTACATTGCTATAATATATTTAATTAGCGTAAAACTATATTTATAACATAAAACAAGTTAATTACGAGTCAGATGTCCACACCGAGACTTTCGTATCAATTTCAGAATGGTAGGTCAACGGGAAAAATGCTTGTAGTTGTCTTAACTTGTAGCCTTGATAGGTGGACAGACGGACAACAAAGTGATCCTGTGTCTCGTTTTCAGTTTTTGAGGTACGGAACCCTTAAAATATACAAACATAAAATTGAAACAAATACCGAAATGTGGCTTTTAATTTGGAAATAATTAATTACATTACTCATACTTACCGGAATGCAGAAAACGAAAATAATTCCAATTACAATCCTCCAAATCCATATTCTGCAGCTATCACATAAAATAATAGTGAATTGGCTTATGCAAGATAGTACAGATGTTTTATTTACTTGTGTTTTAAACTTTTAGAAATATAGTAATTAATCCTCAAGTATAAATTGCTTTTTTGTAATTATATGATTCGACATTAAACACGCAATTTCTCGAGAATTTATCGAAAAATGGGGACCGTGGTTTCTTGAACACTAGGTTCCCCCTACATGTACTGTAATGCGGGAACAGGCTTAAAGTAAAGCTGCTCTGACGTTAAACAGTATGGTGCTGTCTGCTGCAGTACGTTTTATTTTAGTTCAGGGCATAAATTCTAATGGTTGTAAAGCAGGATAAATATAATTATTGAGACTATGTTGTGCTTGTAATATTATTTTATTTAAGTACGTAATAGCCACACGTGAGGCCATCGTGGCGCAGAAGAACAAAGGTGCGACTGTAACGCGATGGCTGTAGATTCGATGCCCACTCGGGGAAACAAATTATTATGTATTAATATTTTCATTTCTTCGCTCTGGCACTGGAGCAAAAGCCGTCTGTTGAGTTTCACCACTTAACACGCAATGCCTCGAAAAATTCGTTAGAAAGCGGGGAACGGAGTGTCTTAATGCTAGGTTCACTCTGCCTACCATTCTGAATACGGGAAACAGCGTGAATCTGACGTAATTTCTCCTAGCAAATCAAATAACTAAATAAGTAAGTCATCCAAGTCTTTAAAAATAACGACCACTAAGGGACGCTAAATATCATACAGGAAAATTGTATCAACGCTAAAATTCTACGACGATGTATTTATAAAACTTTTGTAAAATCCATGTAAATAGTAATAGTATATTATTGAGACTATGTTGTTCTTGTAATATTATTTTATTTAAACACGCAATAGCCACACGTGAGGCCATTGTGGCGCATGAGCGACTGTAGGTTCGATTCGCACTCAGGGGAATATTTTATTATTTATTATTTTTTTTGTTGCTTCACTCTGACGATTTACTTGTTTTGATTTTTTTTAGCTTCACGCTGTATTTCACACATTGTAGGCAGAAGAAACCTGGGAACCTTGTGTAATATTTTTCGCCGAATTCTGGAGGCATTTCACGTTGGGTGGTGGAACTCAACGCCGTACTTCGTACATCGACACCAGAAACCGAAGAAATGAAAATATAAATTTAAATAAATACTTCCTCGGGATCGAACCCCCAACCAATAGCGTTTACAATCACACACACCGCGCCACGACTGACCTCGAAGCAATAGTTAATATAAAGAACATAATACCATATTAAAATATGAACACCATTAGAATTGACAATGTTTTAAAAATAAAATTATAGTTTTCCTCATAATTTTAAGGAGTGTCTGGATTAGGTCTCTTATGCTAACCCCGCTGTGTGCGGAATACAGCGTGAAGGTGAAAGAAATGAAAAACATTTTTTTTATCTTATCTCATATCTCAAGCTCACAGTGCAAAATACATAAAAAGAACACCAGTACTGTAATGAACATGCCATTTAATAATTAAACGAAGCACAGAATTAAATGAACAACGTTACTTCATAAAGAACTACTTGCCAAGTAACAGCGTAGGAAATATAAAATTAGAAAATAAAAATGGAATTCTCATAATATTAAATGATATAAAAATGCACAGGCTTGCTTTGTAAAAAAATCGTTGTATAATAGCGAGTAGGCGCAATTTCCCGACATATTAAACCTCAGGCGAATTAAAACGTGGAGCGGGACGAGTCGCGCCGCGCGGAGTGAAGAAGATGGACGAGCGGCGCGGTGGGTGCGTTGTGTTGCGGAAATTAAGAGAAAAACCGTCGTTTTCTTTTTAAAACATTGTTATAATTCTAATGTTGTTAATATTTTAGTATGATATTATATTTTTTGTTAACTATATTTTTTTAATAATTAATTTCCGTTTTCATCCATTTTTTTAGGTGAATAATAAAGAGTGGTAAATGGAGAAATGGAATGTCTTAACACCAAGTTTCCTCTGCTCATCCTGCTGCTTTTACTTAAGATTCAATAGTTAGTTAGGATGAAGTTGCAAACAGAATACTGTAATCAATTTGGTGATAAACGTATGTATAGTTCAGTAACAAATATATTCTTGTGCTGGTCCCCGGTGAACTAACGCCTATCTCAAAGACGGTAGTAACGTGTGTAAATTGATTCTGCGACGTCTTTGTGTAGGATATACTGTACTGTGTGATAATGGACAAAATTTACTACGTGATGGACTATTGTTCATGCAACATTTCACGGTGTTGAAGTTAGTGTTAGTTAGTGTTGGTCCATGTGAAGTGTAGATTGAGGCGGTAGTGATGGAATAGCATCTGACTATAAATGTGGTTATTATGGATTCGATTCTCATTCGGGGGATGAATTATTTTTATTTGTTCCTTCTTGGTGCAAGGCAAAGAGTGGTTTTGTGTTTCGCCATTCAACACGCAATCTTTCGAAAATTGGGCAGAATGGGTGCAGACGAACGTATTGATACTAGGTTCCCTTGGTCGATAATGATAAGTTGTTTCGTCATTCAACATGCAAATTTTTCGAAAATTGGACAGAAAGGGGAAAGAAGAATGTATTGACATTAGGTTCCCTTGGTCGACAATGCTATAAGTTGTTTCGCTATTCAATGTGCAATCTTTCGAAAATTGGCCAGAAAGAGGAGGGACGAACGTATTGACATTAGGTTCCCTTGGTTGACAATGCTATAAGTTGTTTCGCTATTCAATATGCAATCTTTCGAAAATTGGGCAGAAAGGGGAGGGACGAACGTATTGACATTAGGTTCCCTTGGTCGACAATGCTATAAGTTGTTTCGCTATTCAATATGCAATCTTTCGAAAATTGGCCAGAAAGAGGAAAGACGAACGTATTGACATTAGGTTCCCTTGGTTGACAATGCTATAAGTTGTTTCGCTATTCAATATGCAATCTTTCGTAAATTGGGCAGAAAGGGGAGGGACGAACGTATTGACATTAGGTTCCCTTGGTCGACAATGCTATAAGTTGTTTCGCCATTCAACACACAATCAGATCAGAAAGGCGAGGGACGTATGTATTGACACTAAGTTCCCTTGGTCGACAATGCTATAAGTTGTTTCGCCATTCAACACGCAATCAGATCAGAAAGGCGAGGGACGAATGTATTGACACTAGGTTCCATTGGTCGATAATGCTACAAGTTCAAAAACATACCTACCTACAAAAAGAATTACAACAAGTACCTAACTGATATGTAGCTTTTAATTTGGAAATAATTACATTACCCATACTCTTACCGGAGCGAAGATATAAAAATAATTGCAATTACATTCTTCCAAATTCATATTCTGTACCTATCTCATAAATTAATATTAAATTGGCGTATGGAAGATAGTCCAATGTTTTATTTACTTGATTTATAAATACTGTTAGCAGTCTTGCTATTCAATTAGTAATTAATCCTCGAGTTTAAAAATAAATGTAGAAAAATGCTGTTTACTTTTGCTTTAATGACTTTTGTTTTTATGAGTTTTGCTCTTAAAACACGAATAATTTGTATAACCAAACGTTATATTATAACTTTTTGTACCCCATATACCTATATTGTTATAATTACAATGATTTTAAGGTAACCAAAGACAATGAATGAATGGTAGAAAATGCTATTTAGCGTTAAGACTGCTTATTGTACATTTTTTTGTATTAAATTTTGTGCAATAAAGAATCTAAAAAAAAAAATGTACGAAAGGCGATCTTATGGCTAAATTGCCATCTTTTCCAGATAACGGTTAGAGCGAAAGGAATCAGGTATAATCCTTGAATCCATATAAAACATTTACATGAATTCAAGCTTTTGTTACATTAACTTTAATTAATTTTCAATATTTGCTATTTTGCTTCAAGCGGATGCTTTGAAAATAATATGTA
>JAATLQ010015749.1:3908-14819 GCA_013421005.1 Heliconius erato x Heliconius himera | reverse complement strand
GGGTGGTTTAGAAGAAGATCGCTTAGAAAGGCCAGACAGAGATGAAATGCGTTCTTATTTTATAAGATATAGAGAAGTCTAAAATGGCAAAATATAAAAAACTGAATATTTTTAAGCGTAATTAAAATTATGTTTTTTATTCTTTTATCTCACTCTCTCTTTCTTCATTAATTCGATTATATTTTAATAAATTAAACTGAATTTTAAAATAAATCAAAATACGAGTATGTAATTATTTGCGTATATTTTTGTAAAAAACTAAAAATAAATTTTGAAAATACGAGTTAATCAGCTGACTATACAAGAGGAGACCATAAAATTTTTAATTTTTATAACAAAATAAAATCCAAATACAAATCAATCAGTTTTTATTTCTGTTTAGAACAAAAAAACTTTATATTTTTAGGAAACTTTTGATACCATACCAAAGACCAAGATACAGTCAGCTCATCCTTCAGGAATCCAGGGCTGTCTACGAAGCAATTAAGAAATCGTGTGCGGTAGTTTGATATAATAATTATGACAACTGACAGACGAATGTGACCTCAGTCTACCTGTGACCACGGACTACTTCAAAATGTTTGGGTTTCCAAAAATGTATAGTACTAAATATACTCGGTTAATCCAGTTAAATATTTTTATTTAAAATGTGTAATTAAATTAAATATTTTTATTTAAAATGTGTAATTAAATTAAATACTTTTATTTAAAATGTGTAATTAAATTAAATATTTTTATTTAAGTTGTGAACTTATTATTCTTCTAATAAGTCGTCTTCGTCAGTCAGCTTGTCGGCAGATACTTGTACAGCTTTCATTTTAAATTTTCGTAGATGACTCTAAGAATGATCTCCATTTTGATGATGTTCCTAAAAATAATCTCCGTTTTACATGCTAAATTTCCATTTTTCATGCGTAATTCAATAAAAAATATAAAAAAAGTAAATATTTACGTGCTTAATCAATAGCGCACTGGGATTATTATGGTTGTCGATACACCCAAGGGGCAAGCGTGTGGTAAAACATGCACGTGCGAACTGTTATATATTAATAATGAAGGTATACTTGCACACCGTTGCATAACTCCCCTTGTTCCCCTATGCCTTTATTAGATTAATATACGCTTGATTCTTATTATTGACTTTAGTTTTTATTGAGCTACAGTACCTGTTATTTATAATTTAATTTGTATTATTATAACAGTCTAAATATATATTTTTATTTTTTTAATTGTTTTTTTCATACATCCCATAACAGAACCATAATTTCCACCGCGCGCTCAAGGGCCACAGAGAACTCAAGAGGATACACAAAACTGCGAAAGCTTGTAACAAAAATTAAAATGTGTAGCCGCTAAAATCTAAATGTACCTGGATGCTTCTACGTTTTTGTAGATACTCCCAGCCTTTAATGGTTAAAAAATACTGACATTTTTAAGAACTAGGGCTCCGCTCACGGTTTCTTCTGCTTGAACTGCCAAACTAAAATAATTTGAGTGATTACATAAATATATAAGTATATAAAAATATAAAGTTGAGAAGTAACTCTATTTTATGACATATAATGATCAACGCAATGTCTTAAAAAATTGTCAGTGCCTTTAAGCACTGGGTTCTCACTACTGTATCTCTGTTGTATGTGATATGCCCGCATGTCTGCTACATGCAAGAAACAAAAGCAAGTGACAAACCAGCCGGGTAAATATAGGGAACCTAATGTTAAGACACTCCGCTATCCACTTTCCAAAATATTCTGGAGCCGACGGAAAAGCCGTGCTTTGCGTCGACGTGGGAAGTCGGAAAAAATAAGAACATTATAAACATAATTTCTTTTAGTTTTCATTATTTTTAACTAAGACCTTAAAAGGTGTTGTTCTCGGAACGTATAATAAAATTTAGACGTAACAATACAAATTCAAATTAATTTCCTTTATAAATATCATTAATATACTTTCTTCTTTAATCTACTCTAAGTAATCAATTCTGGTCTAAATTTTAAATACAAAACATAATATCTATAGTGGCACAGCGTCTGACAGTTAAAACGGTTTTCGGTTCAATTCTCACACAAAGGAGTGACTATTTTTTATTTCCTTGCTCTAGTCAGAGGCGAAACGCGGCGTTGAATTGTGTTGCTCAACTTCATTTTATCAAGAAAATTGGAGAGTGCGAGGGGAACGTGAAGTCGAAGAAGAAAGCGTAGAACCGTTCAGGTACGAGTATATACTATATTATTATTTCATAAGATTGAGGTTAATATTGCGCAGGAGAATATTATATTATTTCAATCGGTATATAAATAAAAAAACACTGTAACTTTAGTTTTTAATACAAGACAAAAGTAATTCAGTTAGCACACCAAAGTAATTTAGATTAGTAAATAAATAATGAAAACGCTGGTTTCTTATAAATTTATCGATAATACTTTTGTTTCATTTCTAATACATTTATTGATCTATGGTCGCAGCAACATACAAAAGTAAATTTACACAGGTGCTCACTAAAGTTAGAAGCAGTTTGACGTTCTTCTTTGTGACGCTACAGACTTGTTTTAACGGAATTGAGTTGGTATGTTATGCTATATATGAAACTCTTACCTAATAACGGTGTATTGAAAATATTTGTGCTTTATATAAGTTGAATAATGTGAACATGAAGCCTAATTGAGGCGGTCGTGGCGTGATTGTGGGTTCGATTCCCACTATATAGAATTAAGTGTTGATAGACAGACAGACAAACGAAAATATATCACGAAAATGAGACAAAAGTAGGGTTTTGAGTGACTACATTAGATTCCCTCTGTCTACTGCCCGCTACATGTGAATCTGCTAGTTGTCAAATATAATTTGTTTGTTGTTTTAGAATGCCAATTCCTTAATAAAAAAAATATATTTACAATACGAAGCTGGTGTTTTATTTGTTTAGATAAAATAATCGTATTGTGTCTGTACATTGAATATATTTGGGAAGATTTAGCGAACAGCGTAGGGGGGCTACAATAACTAACAGAACATGAATCTATTAAAAAAAAAATAGCTTCACGCTATATCCCGCACACAGCAGGGTAGGCAGAGGAAACCTAGTGTTAAGACACTCCGTTCCCCACTTTCTGCCGAATTCTGGAGGCATTGCGTGTTGAGTGGCAGAACTTAACGCCGCGCTTAATCTCGACACCAGAGCGAAGAAATGGAAATATAAATTTAAGTAAATATTTCATCTCCTCGAGTGGGGATCGAACCCACAACCAGTCGGTTTTGCAGTCACACCTCGTGCCGCTGCGCCACGACCGGCCTCAATTTGATTGAAACTATTTTGGTGTGTATATTTGAGGCTGTATTTGATTTCGAGATGTCTATACCTGATGCAGAACCGTAGGAGTCCAGCTAAACTATAAGAAATAAAGAAATGCCGCTGTAGTGGAAGATGTTCAATGTGTTAGACACCTTCGACTCATTTTTCCTACATACACTGATATATCAATAAATAAAAAAGAAGCGGGCGAAGCCACTGGTTGTTCTAGTAAATTATCTTAGCCTGTTTACTATATGAGATAAAGGTAATAAGGCATTTCGATATAGATCTCTATATCAATCACTTAGATTATACTATATTATTAAATTACAACTTGATACAGTTTAATCATTTGCAGAATATGGTTAGAAAATTAATATATATTCTAGATATGAATATATTAATTATGTAGGCCGACTATGAGGCCGTCGTGGTGCAGGGCACAAGTTTATGCGTGTATGTGGGTTCGATCCCAGTCGGGAGTGTGAATTATTATTTATTGATATTTTAAACTCGTATAAGTCACTGTTTAACGCCAAACCACGCCATAATTCACAAATAACATCGGTTTCTTTTATTACGTCAAATACGGACTGTATTTGAAAATATAATTGGATAACTATGCCAATTTTACCAGAGAACGAACATGATTCAGCAAATTTATGTTGTTTAAAAAGTAAAATAAAATATTCTAACATTTTTTGCATACTTTTTCGTGTAAGCAATCTAAGCCGAGGGAACCGAGTTACACTACACGGTACTCCGTCCTTCAATTATTGTCCAATTTTTGAAATATTGTGTGTTACCCTTCGAGCGTACGGGAGTTAAAAAAGCGTCTCGTAAAACCGCTTTTATATCAACTCTCAAAAAGCTTGAGCGTGCAATTTTAAAATGCAAGGAAAAGAACGAGAATGGCAATGCGGGAAAAAAACGTATTGTTATATAAAATTGTAATAATGTAATTAATATTAAGGCCATCATTTCAAAGTTGCACAGCAAGCGACTGTAAAGTTCATCCTCTCAACAGGAAATGTCTCCAAAATTCGACGGAAAATGCGACCCCTCTGCGTATTCTGCTATATGCGCGATACAGGATGCAGTTAAAAAATATGTTTGTAATATAATATAATATAATCTAATCTAGCTTCACACTGTATCCCTATCGGGGTAGTCAGAGAGAATAGAGCGCTCTGCATACCTCTTTCGCCTTGGTCACTGTCATCAACCTCTTCATACATGCTCTCCGGAGGATCCGCATGCTTTTTACGTGATCTTCCTCCAGTATCTTTGATATTGTGTTTTCGAAGGTCAACCGAGGTCTCCCCCTAAAACTCTTACCGTTCACTTTTCCTTCATAAATCTTTTTTTACTATTCTTTCATCACTCATTCATTTGACGTGGCCAAACCAATTTCTCACCGTGACATCGTCACTAGTACCTATCATTCTGTGTATCTCTTCATTGTCAATATGCTCAGCTAAGCTACCTCTGCATATAGTACGAAGAGATTGCATCTACACAGCATTCGTCTTCCTTTCATTCAAAAATTTTATAATATAATGTATATGTATACAAATTCATAAATTAACACGAGAATTTAATTATCTGTTCGACAGGAAATGACCAACAGCTTGGGAGGCGGAAGGAAGCGTTTCTATATTAAAAATATAGAAAAAATAAATAAAATGTCACAACGACTTTTACATTGCTATCCAGATCTATATATAAGAGACATAGCTCTGTGTCTCAGCGATAGATGTTGCTGATACATATATGTATTCCGCACGCAGCAGTGTAGGCACAGGGATCCTAGTGTTAAGACACTCCGTTCCCCACTTTCCGCCGAGTTCTGGAGGCATTGTGTATTGAGTGGCAGAACTCAACGCCGCGCTTTGCCTCGACACCAGAGCGAAGAAATGGAAACATAAATTTAAATAAATATTCCGTCTCCTCGAGTGGGAATCGAACCCACAACCAGTCGGTTTTATAGTCACACTTTGTGTCCCTGCGCCATGACTGGCCTCAAAAGTTGTAAGAGCCAGAAATAATAATATTTGTGTAAATGTATATAAGCAAATCCCATAATAAAGTTAAAAAAATATAGTATTCATAATATAATTAAACAATATAACATCACAAACTAAATCGAAATAAAAATAAATATATAGAAAAAAGAAATTAAGTTCTGTTGTGCGAGGACACGGTGTATAACGTTTCAGTTTCAGACACAATAGTATGTTAGTATGACTTTTTACTACAAAAAACACAGTTTTCCAATGGCTGTGCAATGTCGATTCGAACGTAGTACACGTCAGGACAAAATTAAGGCACACATTTTATTTTATAAATATAATGAAATATAATTATTATAGTTTCTTGAGTTATTTCTATTATTTGAATAAATTTATTTTAGAAATTAGATATAATAACCTATTCTCAACAATTTTTAGATCCTGTAATTATTAACTAATTTTTTTAATATAAATGCGAGAATTGTGAAGAATACAGTAATAGATCATTAAGTTTCTCCCTAAAAAACAAAAGAAAATATTAATTAATTATTATTAAGTAAATTTATCTTCTTGTAGAGTTAGTGTGACAGTATTTCACGATAGTTTTGGGACACTCGACAGAATGAAATATTTTCATTCTCCTTCCTGACAAGAAAAAGCAAGGCATTGAGTACCGCCACTTAAGACACAGTGTCTTGAATTCGAAAGAAAAATGAAAAACAGTGTTTTGACATTAGTTTCCTTTTTACCTACTTAAATTAAAAAAAAAACTAACTAAAAAAGTACACGACAAAATCCACATACAAATATTCATTACATTTACATGGCCTGGTTTCTACCAGCATTGATGATTTTCGTTTTGTGATTGTGAAAAAATATTGGCGCCAGCAAAACAGTGGCGGGTGATTTACTATCGGGAAAAACTTATATTCACGTGCAATGTGCGAGTAATACTCGTATACGTCAGAGCGATGTATGTTTGTATGTGTTACGTGTCATAAACGCTGTGTTACGCGAAAACATTGAAGCGAGAGTGTAAAGCATTTTCTTTTATTTATTTTTTTTTGGCTTCACTCTATATCCCGCATTTAGACTCATTTTTTCCATTCAACTTTTAAGACATCGGGGGTTGAGTGGCGGAACTAAACGCTGCGTTTTGTTTCATCTAAACGGAGACATGGGAATTATTGGGGAATAATTTGCTCCCGAGAGCGAATTGAATACTCAACTACCGCGATTTTTACAGGCAAACGCTGTTACGCTGAGATAGAAGAATAAAAACTTAAGACGTAGCCTTATTTAAGGAATATATGTTCAAATATATCTACGTCAAAATCTTAATACGTTTTCACAAAAATCTTTTCTTAGTGAAGAAAGATTTTAAAAATATTCCTACATAGTTTTGTAAATGTCAGTTGCTTTTTATAATTTTAATTACTATCATTTATTTATTTTATAATTTATAGGCATAGAAGATTTGGGGCTAAAGATGGAATGTAATAAATTCTATAATTGTATCCTACGGGAATTGTTTAATACCAACTTATTCAGAGGAATTTACTTAAATAGGTTTCATGATTTGTCATCGAGATAGGTTAAGTCCATAACTTTGTAGATTCAAACAACAAGTATTATAATCGGAAGTTCAAGCGTTTGGAAGCTTTAAGTAAAATTATTATATAAGAAGCTCCTGAATATTTTTATTGAGCAAGGCGACATTAATAGGACAGTATGACTACTTTACTAATTTAATTGATATATTCATTATAGGCCATTCGTGTTACAGTGGTGTAAGGGTGTGACTTTAAACGTTGCAGATCATGGGTTCGATTCTAACCCGAGAAAATAAAATATTTAATATTTTCATATCTTCGCTCTGGTGTCAAGATAAAAGCGCAGCGTTGAGTTCCGCCACTCTACTGGCAATGCCTCCCGATTTCGGCAGAAAGTGGGGAGTGGAGTGTCTTAACACTTTCCCTCTGCCTCTCCTACTATGTGCGGGATACAGCATAAAGTAAATTTAATTTTAATTTAGATTTAAATAAAAATAGTAAAATAAAACAATTATAAAATTATAGAACACGAGTGGGTTTTATTCGTAAATTATTATTAATGCACATTGCAAAGCTTCTCCAGTAAGGATTACAGCAAATAGTGCAGCGGACGCAAAAGGAACTACTGGACGATACGTTTGTGTAGTGTTTATTGTTACAAGATTTAAATTTGTTTTTGAATCGAAACTTTTGTTAATATGCTAATAAAAATATTTTCGGTTTTTCAATTTTATATTTTTTGTTGTAAAAAATTAAGTTTTTTTGAAGATTTAATAAATAATAGGTACACCGATATGACCCAGTGATAAATTAGTTAACGTTCAACATAGTTAACCATCTTCTTTTGAATAAAATTATTTTTCTTTCGATTTTATTTAAATATTTTCAATTTCGATTCGATTTGACATTTATAATAGAAGTAAATTGTCCACTATTCACGCTATACATTTCGTAAACGCGACACACGGCTAAGTGATTGATTTTTACCAGGTGTAATGAACTATTGACATTTTTTGCCTACGTTAAGAAGAGACTTCCGCCACTCAACACGCAATGTCCTGAAAAGTGAGCGGTGCATGGTGACCAGAGTGTCTTAACACCGGATTCCCTCTGTCTACCCAGCCACCTGCTGCATGCAGGATTAAGCGTGAATCAATTTCGTTTAATTAGTATTAACCCTTAAGAGCTATAATGAATTGCATAACCCACTAAGACTATAATGGGTGTAAACACCTTATTTTAAGAAGTAATTAAATTATTAATGAACTGTTAGAAATTTTGAAACTTACTTTTAATGTGTTATTTGGACTTTTGTTTAATAAATGTATGTAGTTATTTATATATATTTTTGTAAAAAACTCGAAAAAATAAATTTCGAAAATATGACTAAAACAGCTGACTATACACAATGGGACCATAATATTTTCTTTTTTACAACAAAACGAAATCTAATAACAAATTATAAGTTTTTATTTTCGTTTAGAACAATAATATGCCCTTAATCTGTCCAACTTTTATGAATTATATATTATAAAAATATATAGAATTTTTTCCTTACAAATGTGACAAAAAAAATCTTTAAATTATTAGGAAACTTTTGGTTTCTCATCATTTTCAAATATATTTTTTTTCTATTTCCTACTTCTCTCACGCGTTCAAGGGCTACTCATAATTAAGGAGGATTCATACAAGTGCAAAGCGCTGTGACAAAAATTAAAAAGTGTACCGATAAAAAACGAAATAGACCTGGGTGTTTTTACACCCATATAGCCTTTAAGGGTTAAACAAAATTAGTTTATCACAAACAAAAACAGGAGAAATAAAATTTTGTAATAAAACAAATTTAATTTTCGTTTGTATACTTCGAATTGGGCAATATTGACAGAAGGTAAAATTTATAACATTTCGAAATTATTTTTATAAAATTCCGCTGTTTGTAGTTTTCTTACAATTAAAAATGAAGGGTTCTGTTTCAATGTTAACTCTACAAATAGGATTGAAAGGTTTTTAAATTATAGAATGTAATATGTATGGAAGTCGTAATGAGGCATGACTGTGGGCTCCATATCTATCAATGATAATATTATACTTTTATTTCTCATCGTATTGCCGTCGCTGCTTAGTGTCACAGGCGTGTAACTGTAAACGCAACAGTTGTGGGTTAGATTCCCGCTTAAGGAAATAAAATATTTTATATTTTACTTATTAAGAGAACGTAAAAAATTTGAACGTAGCGGGATTTGAACCCGCGCCTCTTTGGAAACCGTCCAACCAACCGCTTGGAGATATCGAATTGCAATTCAAACTATATACTCAGAACTACGGCCCCATGATTTCCTTCCTTTTTCGCAAAAAAACTCGTATTTCGACACTACAAAAGCAATCAAAGGTAATAGGGTACTTCCGGTTGACCTAGAATTATGAAATTGGGCAGCTTCCTGTTTTTTCCTTAACGAGTACTAGCTGTAGATGCTGCTAGTACTCGTTCAGAAAAAATCTGAAATCAATACATTTGTGGTTAAATCCTAAAAAAATGTAGCTTTAAAAGGAGAGTAAAATTTGGCATTAAAGAAGTTAGTTCAAATGAGGTATCAGATAAAAGAGCTAGCTAGCTGGCTAAGCTAAGCTTAACTTTCAGATAAAGCTCAAGACCTCAATTTTTTGTACGGAACCCTTGGTGGGCTAACCTAACTCGCGGGCATTTTTTGATTTCGTAATAATATCGTAAAAACTTACTTAAACTCACCTTATAAAATTATAAGTTACTAAATTAGTATCATCATTAGACCAAGTAATGCAATAAATTCAAATTCAAATAATTTTATTCAAAATAAGAAGTTACATGCTTCATTTTTTGAACGTCAAATAATTTACCACCAGTTCACTAAAGTTAATGCCTCAGACCTGAGAAGAATCGGCGCAAGAAACTCAGCGAGACCTATTTTTTTTAAATAAATTTATACAAAAATTTATTTGAGGCCGGTCGTGGCGCAGCGGCACGAGGTGTGACTGCAAAACCGACTGGTTGTGGGTTCGATCCCCACTCGAGGAGATGAAATATTTACTTAAATTTATATTTCCATTTCTTCGCTCTGGTGTCGAGGTTAAGCGCGGCGTTGAGTTCTGCCACTCAACACGCAAAGCCTCCAGAATTCGGCAGAAAGTGGGAAACGGAATGTCTTAACACTAGGTTCCTTCTGCCTACCCTGCTGTGTGCGGGATACAGCTTGAAGCTAATTTAATTTTTTTTTTTTTAAATTTATACAAATACATATTTAAATATCTATGACAATGATACTTTTGAAACAGACTGGAGCGAGCATTTCATTCCCAAGGCGTCCCATCATTTACAAAATCATTAATTTGGTAATAACCTTTAACACACAAACGTCTTTTCACAATTTTTTTAAATCGTGATATAGAAAATTCTCTGACGTTTTGTGGGATCCTATTGTAAAAGCGTACACATTGTCCCATAAAAGAATTACGGATTCGATGCAACCGAGTTATAGGTGCACCAAGATTATGCTTATTTCTAGTGTTAATATTATGAAAATCACCGATTTTGGTAAAATTATTAATGTTTTTCTTAACATATATAACATTTTCAAAAATATATTGCGATACAACTGTCAATATATTAATTTCTTTAAACTTTTGCCTTAAGGAGTCTTTAGGGCCTAAGTTATAGATTGCACGAATAGCTCGCTTCTGCAGGACAAATATCGGTTGAATACCGGCTGCATTACCCCAAAGTAAAATCCCATAGGACATAATACTATGGAAGTAGCTGAAGTTAACAAGTCGAGCCGTTTCTACGTCAGTTAATGATCTAATTTTTTTGACCGCGAAAGCTGCAGAGCTAAGTCTATTCGCCAATCCATCAATATGGGGTCCCCACTGTAATTTGGAGTCTATGGTGATACCGAGAAATACCGTAGAATCGACAGGATCTACGGGTTCACCATTCAAGAGTACATCGGCTTTAACAACTTTCGTGTTAGGTGTTCTAAAAATAATACATTTCGTTTTTTTACTATTCAATAGTAAGTTATTA
>JAATLQ010015747.1:0-29616 GCA_013421005.1 Heliconius erato x Heliconius himera | reverse complement strand
AAACAAAGCAATTGGTGAAATTTTCAAGTAAATCGGTTCAGTAGTTTCAGAGAAAAATGCGGACAACAATATGTCGACAGACAGACAGACAGACAGACAGACAGACAGACAAGAAATTCAAAAAAAATCTTTTTGCTTTCTATTATTCTTTTTAAGTGTCCCTCTATCCATTTCAGTCAAAATTACTAAATGTACAGACAAAATATTTTTACTGTCTTATTATATATAGAGATAGAGATGAAATTCTACAAAGAAAAATAATATTTTTAGTAAGATAAATAATAGTAAGCCAATATGAATAAATTCTAGAACAAATTCTAAGAAACGTTTTAGAATTTTCAATTTGTAATAACTCCATTAAGGAATTTCCATCACTAAGTTAATTTAGATAATTAAGTATTCTGAAAACAGTTGATGTAATGAAAATTAACATTTTAATGTGAAATATAATTTTCATATATATTTATATTATTTTCCAAACGTTCCTATTAATTTTGAATATTCATTGTCATTTGTCAATTTGTTCTATAGGTTAGCACGATAGGTTGTGGGTTTGATACCCACTTGAGAGAGTAAAATATTTAATATGTTTCTTTCCTTGTAACAAGGCAAAGCAAGGCGTTGAGTTCCGAGACTCGACAGTCAATCTCTTCAGAATTCAGGTGGAAAGTGGGGAACGGAGTGTCTTAACACTAGGTTCACTCTGCCTATCATGTTGCGTGCAGGAAACAGCGTGATGCTAAAAAAAATAGGTATCTACTCAACGTAGTAAGAAAAAGGAACTAAGGAACACCCACCCTGAAGCAGTCGGTCCTTTCTGGATGTCAGTGAAAACCGGGCTTAAGTCTCACAGATGCTATCAATTCATTTTCACGATTTAAGTAAATACCGAAATAATTTAGCATTACAGTTAACATGAAATATAGCTAACGTAATATGTTATGTATATACGTCGTATAAACGTATAAAATATTATATCATTTCTTTTACATTATTGAGTAAACAAATGAAAAAAAATCTTTAAACGATCTTTTAGCGCGTTTACCGTAGATTATAATTTTACTACATATAAAAAAAATCAGCTTCACGCTGTATCCCGCACACAGCGGGATAGGCAGAGAAAACCTAGTGTTAAGACACTCCGTTCCCCACTTTCTGCCGAATTCTAGAGGTATTGCGTGTTGAGTGGCAGAACTCATCGCCGCGCTTTTGCCTCGACACGAGAGCGAAGAAGTGGAAATATAAGTTTAAATAAATATTTCATCTCCTCGAGTGGAGATCGAACCCACAACCAGTCGGTTTTATAGTCAAAATTTGTGCCCCTGCGCCACGACTGGTCTCATCTTACTACATATTTGACTCTTAATGTATTTACCTTTCGTCGGTCAGTTCCTGAAAGTTCCGTCCAAACACAATATTTGAAAACTAACCACAGTATCGTGTGTCACTCTCAGAGCCCAAATCCCCTATTTTCTATTTAAGGAACAAAATTTAGTACATATTAGATATATTTTTGTATTTATAAGCATTTATAGAATACAGGATATAACTCTATTATTTACGGTTGAGTTTATATAAATAAATGTGCTTTACAATAAATGTCAATATTATTATTTATTTCGAAAACAAATCTAAGATAAGGATAATAAAATGGAAAATAGTTGGTTTATTTTATTAAAGCAACGTGACGTAATATTGTACAAAACTTATAAAACGACAAAAAAACCTAATTAAAAAAAATTGTCGTGGGTTCAAGTCCCGCTACGTCAAAAGTTTTAAATGTTTGTTAAAAAAAGTTTTTTTTCTCGTAATTGTGGAAAAACAATTACCAAATATTAAAGATATTATTACCTTTTTGCGTCCCACATTAGCATGAAACTTACCCTATATATTTGTAAAGGGACTTTTTACAATACTATTTAAGCTAGTCTAAATTTTTGTTCATTTTGTATTTTTTTCTGTTTCAGCAACCCACAAGAAACGGGGCTTGAAGAGGAAGCCCAGTGTTAAGACACTATGCTCCCCACTTTCTGCCGAATTATGGGGGTCTTAAATGCCGCCAACGTCGCACACCAGAGCAAAGAAATGAACATGTTAAATATTTAATTTCATCGAATGGGAATCGAGCCCACACCTTGTAGCTACAACTTTCGTATATCCTGTTAAAAAAGTTTTCAAAACACATATTATTATAAAAAATTCTACTTAATTTAGCACATTTTTAGATAGGACCTAACAGTGTAATTAGAGCCAGGTCATTTCGAGGCTCAATTAGGTCGGCGAGGTATTATGACCTACTTACTATATAACGCTGAATGTTATTCTAAGTTAAATTATATAATACAACAGTAATTTAATTAAATCAATGTATGTATATAATATAATATATATTAAAATTTATTAAAATATATTATATATATGCTGTAACATAAATATACTATATTACATACATGTACTAATTAAATTGATGCCAGTCGTGGAGCAGGGGCACAAAGCTGTGCCTGTAGGTTTGGGTTCGATTCCCACTTGCGGAGATGAAATATTTACTTACATTTATATTTCCATTTTTTCGCTCTGGTGTCGAGGCAAAGCGCGGCATTGATTTCTGCCACTCAAGACGCAAGGTCTCCAGAATTCGGCAGAAAGTGGGGAATTAAGTGCCTCAACACTAGGTTCCCTATGCCTACCATGCTGTGTGCGGGATACAGCGTGAAGCTGATTTATTTATTTACTTATATTTTCATATCTCTTTCGCTCTGGTGTGGAGATAAAGCGCGGCGTTGAGTTCCACCATTCAACACGCAATGCCTCCAGAATTCGGTAGCAAGTGGTGGAGTATACAGACAAAGAAAAAGTGCCACCATCCATGAAACTCTGAGAATATTGCTACTGAACATATTTTTCTATAACTAAATTAAAAAAGGTAAGTTAAAGAGATGTACAAAAATAAGCCTTCCATAAACGAATAAAATGTTATTTTTTTATAAAAACTCATGAAATGTAAAATAAATATCAATTATTAGCATAGATAGCATTGAATTTGAGCTGGAAAGTGAAGAGCGGAAGTGTCTTAAAGGTAACAGAGTGTCTTAACACTAGGTTCTTAGATTTCCTCCGCATACCCTGCTATGTGCGGGAAACAGCCTTAAGACTAAGCATTGAAGTATTTTTTTGTAAAATAACAAATATCCATATTTAGAATACAAGTACTGACGCCGTCATGGCGCACTAGCATGTCACTATAAACGCGAAGGCTGTTGGTTCGATTCCCATTCGGGGAAATGAATTGCTATTTAATAAACATTCCCATTTCATCGCTCAGGTGAACAAGACAAAAGCACGGCGTTGAGTTTCACCACAACACGTAACACCTCGAAAACGCCTCGAAAAAAAAAGAGTGTCTTAACACTAGGTTCCCTCTACCTACCCTGCCACATGCGGGATACAGCGTGAATCTGTATAGAATACTAGTAATAATGAGACAGAGTTATAAATTACAGTTTCTTTATAAAAAGAAAAATATCGAAAAGGAAAGAGAAAAGACAATATCAAGTAACATTAAATTTGACAAGTATGTTTATACAACAGACACAAACAAGGTCTGTACTAGATTATTTTATTATAATGGACTCTTTTAAAATGAGCAGAATCAGAATGCTCTAGCTTATGTGTATTTATCTTGTATAGAATTTTAAAATATTTTTGTCCAAAGAGAACCTGTATCTTACCTGCATCTAAGTACAGATTTTTTTTATTTTTATTTACGTATTTTTAACATTTTTAGTGTTATTCCACACTTAGGAAAGAAAAATACTTATTTAGAAAACGTATAAAAATTTGGAAGTACCGGGGTTCGAACCCGCGCCTCGTCCTGGTCGATTTCCAGATTTCACATTGAGTGATAGAAGACATGTAATTTCGAAAATTTTACGAACAGTGGAGAGCACAAACCACACAAGTAGGTATTTAATTAAGTATCCAGACATCTCTTCGTAAAATAAATTAATATTTCTCTTTTATATACACAAACAAAAAAACCTAATTCTTAAAACAGCTCCTACAGTTTATTTCTCATATGATAGCCTTCCATTTACTATACACTTGGGCAGCATGGCTCATCATACGGGTCACTTGATGGCATATTAGTTAGGTAATTATTAGCGTTTTAGCTTGATTGACTTGACATTTTTATATAAGCTTGGAGAGAAAAAAGGGTAAGAATATATTTACTTGGTGGTATTTGTTAGAAGAATGTTTTTTTAGCTTTACGCTGTATCCTGCGCACAGTAGGGTAGGCAGAGGGAACCTAGCGTTAAGACAATGCGTTCCCCATTTTCCGCCAAATTCTGGGGGCATTGCGTGTTAATTGGTAAAACTCAACGCCGCGCTTTACCTCGATGCCAGAGCGAAAATATAAAACTATCAAATATTTTATTTCTTCTAATGGGGATCGTACCAATAACCACAGTCACACACTTGTGCCTCTGCGCCACAAATGGTCTCATAAGAACATTTCATATAAAAATATTTACCCGCTGTTGCAATATTCTTCGAAGTGAAATTAGTTAGATGACATTCTGTCATTTTTTCTGTTTTATAAGGCGTTTCTCAGTTGGTAGCCAGCTCAAACATTTTATCTAACAAAATTGATTTGTGCCCATAATCATTCCTTTATTATTTGAGAATTTGTGTGTGTAATGCGGAATGCAGTGTGTTACTCTTAGGTTCCCAGGTTCCTCCTTCCTATCCTGCGGGAAATGTGCGGGATAAAGTGTGAGTCTAAAAATAAACGATGTTTTTTCTCTATATAAACATAGAGAAAAAACACAAAAATAAGAAGATTCACTAACTTACCCACTAACAATATATTTATTGTATCTCATTACTGTAATCATATATTTTTTTAGGCCAGTCGTGGCGCAGAGGCACAAAGTGTATCTGTAAAATCGACTGGTTGTGGGTTTGATCCCCATTCGAGGAAGTGAAATGTTTATTTACATTTATATTTTCATTTCTTCGCTCTGGCAAAGCGCGGCGTTAAGTTCCGCTACTCAGCACGCAATGCCTCCAGAATTCGGCGGAAAGTGGTAAACGGAATGTCTAAACACAAGGTTCCCTTTGCCTACCCTGCTGTGTGCGGGATACAGCGTGAAAATAAAAAAAAATAATTTTGACAATATATTTTCATTTTATTTCATATCATCCCCAAAGCGTGACACAAGCGTTTACCTATTAAATTACTCAGAGCTTTGTTTCTGACGCGTGCGTTCATACATTTATAATTCTTAAAGCAACTCTCGTGTGTGAATATTGTTTAACGAAATTCAATTATATTTGTCTTTGGAATATCTTTGCAATTACCACATCTTTCATAGAAAACTTTAATTATTTTTGGTTATATAAATGAAAAGATATATGAACACTGTGATTTCGGAATTATATCAACACTAAAACACTATGAAATTCACTACGAAGCTATGCAAGGCCACACGCCTTGCGGTCATTTTATAACGATGTCCATACTGCTTCCAGTTACGTATATACATTTACAAAGTACATACAGACAGACAATAATTTTCAAAATCATAGATTTGTGACTGTTTTTAAAAATTATTCGACTAACTACTTGTGATTTGACTTTGACTTTATTTTATTGACAACTAATTTTTATACTTATTTAGTAAACGTATAAAAATTTGAACGTAGCAGGACTGGAACCCGCGCCTCTTGGAACCCGACCAGACGTTTTAACCACTAAGCCATACGTTCATACGTTGAATGTATTGCTTAGTAGTTAGAACGCCAACGTTTACTAAAAAGTATTTTTCTTTACTAAGTGTGGAATAACACTTTAAAAATATTAAAAAACAGATTTTTGTATTAACATTTTTTACAGACAGCCGTCCACGCGGCTTTTCAAGTGTATTTATATAAAATGGGTTGATTATTGCTATCTATACTGTTATATACTTCATAAATAGTCATTTAAATCTTTGGGATTGTATTTGATTTGCTTGCAAATGTAATATCTGTTTGATAGAAAACTATCCTATTTCATAGATCTCTACCTAGTTTATTACCACAAAAATGCCAATCCTATGAAAATTCCTAAATAATAAGAAGCCTAGGTGTTGCTCCACTACCCCCTCTATCTTTCAGCAAAATCTCATAAAAATAAGTTTAGCAGTTCCAAATATTGGCCCGGACGAAAAGAAAGGCAAAAGAAAAAAAATAAAATTTATTCGTTTGTTTTTTATTATTGCCTAAATATAGTCTAAAAAATACGCTTATTATGAAATTTCTTCGATTTTATTTCTATGTAGGTATATAATATACTGGTTCAATATTACAACAATTTCGTAAATTTGCGTAACTAAATAACTTTTAAAGAAACCACTTTTTTGTTTATATAATTTTAAAATATGACAAAAAACCTATAAGAAACAAAATATTTAACTTATTTTTTATTTTCATCATTGTATACAAACTTTTCTTGCCTAATACAATGTAACGCCAGAACTTGCTTCAATTTGAACGCTCTAGATTCGACATAAAAACTGTGGAATCTCATTTTATAGACAAAGTTCGACAAAGTCGGGCACTGACTTCGGAGTCAGGCGGAAAGGAGATGCGGAAATTTCTATTATAAAGAGCCAAGTGAAGCTTTTCATAGAATACGAGTATAGTAGTATACGGTATGTTCAAACATAAAACATTTTTTTTGTTAGCTTCACACTGTATTTCGAGGCAGAGGGAACCTAGAGTTAAGATACTCCTTTCTCCACATTCTGCCATATTTTAAAGACATTCTATGTTGTGTTACGAAACCCATCGCCGAGTTTGTCTTTTTGAGCGGAGAAATAAAAAAAAATATTCTTTCGATTAGAAATCGAATAAGTAACCATTGCGTTTACAGTCAGACCTTGTACCGCTGTGCCACAACGGCCTTATATTCCATTTCACACTAAATATAATAGATGACTCAAAAACACTATCACTGTAACGATTCATCATTCAGTTCATAAAATATGTAGATGCACGTTGTATGAAAAAATATACATACATATTTAAAAATACTTATTTAAAAAACGTATATAAATTTGAACGTAGCGGGACTCGAACCCACGCCTCCTGGAAACCGACCAGGCATGAACGTATGGCTTATTGTTCAGAGTGCCTGGTCGGTTTCCAGAAGGCACGGGTTCGAGTTCGGCTACGTTCAAATTTTTATACGTTTCCTAAATAAGTATTTCTCCTAAATGTGGAATAACACTTTAAAAATGTTTAAAAATATTTAAAAATGTTTTGAACATAATATTTTCGTATTTTTTTATTATTTCCCAGGCCAGTCGTGGCGCAGCGGCACAAAGTGTGACTGTAAAACCGGCTGGTTGTGGGTTCGATCCTTAGTTGAGGAGATGAAATATTTACTTAAATTCATATTTCCATTTCTTCATTCTGGTGTCGAGGCAAAGAGCAGCGTTGAATTCTGCCACTCAACACGCCCTGCCTTCAGAATTCGGCAGAAAGTGGGGAACGGAGTGTCTTAACACTAGGTTCCCTCTGCCTACCCTGATGTGAGCGGGAAGCTGATTATTTTTTTTATTAATTAAGAAAATATGGACAATTACATTTCAAAAACTCTCTCTCTCTTCGTCCTCTGCTCGTTTGCTATGACAACAGTTACCGCAAGCTTTTTTATGTCACGCAATTTTTAAGAATTTGCATAAAAAAGAAATTTATATATAATAGAATTATAATAAACAAAACTAATTTTGCATCTATTTATAACATAGTTTACAGCAACAAAGGAATTATACTAAAACATTGGATATGACAAATAGTATTACCCTAAGATCTCTCGTGCCACGGCTACGGCTATCCCAGAAACGTTATAAATGATCGTCCCTGATGACATCGTTTACGAGAATGTAAGTAAGTTGTCAGGTCGTTCGTGTAATTTGTCAGTGTTATTATTTTAATATCATGCCTTATTTATTTACGTGGTATTTTTGGTAACGTTTAATCTTGTAGTACAAAAGTGGGTTTGTTAGAAAATATTTGAAAATATATCTATTGTTATTAATTATTGAGGTCAATTTATTAAATTTATATTTTCATTTCTTCGCTCTCGTGTCCTTTTTACCACTTTAAACTAAATTCTGGAAGCATTGTGTGCTGATTAGCGGAACTCAACGCCGTGTTTTGCCTCGTTACCAGACCGATGAAACGAAAATATCAAATAATCCATTTCCTTGAGCAGAAATCGAACCCACAACGCGCGTTACAGTCCCCTGCGCCACGACTGACCTCAATTTGAGTGTGAAAACTACACTCATGTACAAAGAAAAGAGTGTCAGAAAAATCGATTGACAATTAGTTGGTAGAGCAGGTCAACATGATGGATCATCACAGAATAGAGGTTTCTTACGCTGGCACTGGTCTTATAATTCCAAAAAGTAATTTTCTTTTTCTCTTAATATGCATACTAGCGACCCGCCTGCGGCTTCACTCGCTTGAATCAAATCAAATCCAATTAGCTTCACACTGTATCAGGCACACTGCAGGGTAGGCAGAGGGAACCTAGTATTAGGACACTCCGTTCCCTACTTTCCGCCGAGTTCGGAAGGCATTGTGTGTTAAGTAGCGGAACTCAACGCCGCGCTTTGCCTCGACACCAGAGCGAAGAAATGAAAATATAAATGTTAATAAATATTTTCCCCGAGTGGGGATCGAACCCACAACCAGTCTATTTTACAGTCATTCATATTTCCATTTCTCCGCTCTCTTTCTGTGCTCCTGCGCCACGACTGGCCTCAACCGCTTGAACTATACAATTATACGTTTAATCATATGAATTACTGTCGTGTTCTAAAAACAATATCATTTTAAATATCATTTATATACATTGAAACTAACGTTTCAGCCAAATAAATATATCAATTATTTAGTTTTGTCGAAAAAAAAATAGCTTAAATCAATATAAGTTTTTTATTTACGAATTGATTTAAAAAACACACTCATTCAATATGAAGGGAAGTTTGTCAAATTACAAAAATCTCTTTTAAATTAGTTAAGCGGTTTCTGAGATTAGCGTGCACGAACAAGAAACAGACAAAAAAATCTTCTGGCTTATGTTACATTGAAAATGTCTCCAATAATAGATTTTTCCTTAAATCTTGGGTGTATAGACAGCAATAACTTAGAATATTATTATATGCGAAGATGTTATATTCACTTAATATTTTTATTTATTGTATTTTCTTCTAGTGATGTTTTTTTTATAATAACTCAAACGTAATTATATTCTATGATTTATGATACCTTTATAAGCAGAATGTACTAAAAATTTACCATTTTTGGCTTTAATCAATAATTTTAGGAACGTCTAACGTTTCATATCATAAGATTTTTTTATCAGCTTCACGCTGTATTCCGCGCACAGCAGGGTAGGCAGAGGAAACCTAGTGTTAAGACACTTCGAATAAAAAAACATGTTTTGATACAAATATTATAATTCCACAGAAATGCGGACAAAAAATAAGAAAATCTGGCTCCACGCTTTAACCCGCATAGCGGAGTAGGCAGTTGAGTGGTACAAAAACCCCGCTTCGTCTACCAAAAACGAGAAGATGAAAATAAATAAAATATAATTATTTATTTGTGCGCATATAGAATCGAATCCACAAAACCGTCACATTCCCCAATACCGTTCCATATCGCCACTACGACGACCGCAAGGTAAACAAATTTCTTCTGTTTATTTTTTTTAACTTCAGCTATATATATATCCCACACATATCAGAATAGGCGAAGGGAACCTGAAAACCTAGTGTCAAGACACTCCGTTCCCATTTTGACACTTAATTTTAAAACTATTATTTCCGATACATCGTTGTCGATGACGGTCCTCAATTTTTCACGCTTGTTGCTCTAACTGATACGTTGGTATTGCTATGAAATTTATCACGTTCACAAACTAGGTCAATTCTATTTAGCCTCGCTCGCCCCGCGCCGCTGATTGATTATACTGATATTTAATTATAAGATATTTTCGATAATTATTATTTTATGATTAAATTTTCGGATGAGTATGCATTTTCTATATTGTTTTTTATCAAAAAAATTATGAAATATAGTATAGTATTTAATTTACATTAAAAGAGAAGACAAAGTAAAATTTTATGTAGTAATAAAGATTATAAGGAGGCCGTCGTGGCACAGGGGCACAAAGGTGTAACTGTAACGTGACGGTTGTGAGTTCAAATTATTATTTATTTATATTTTCATTTCTTCGCCATGGCACTAATACAAAAATCCCGACATTGAGTTCTAGCACTCAACACGATTGCGTGTGCCTCGGAAAATTTTGCAGAACGTAGGCAACCAGATGTCTTAACACTAGCTTCCCTCTGCTTACCTTAACATATGCGGAATACAGCGTGAAACTGATTTATTTGATTTAAGTTGTAGTTATTGCTTTGTACATTGTTTACATTGTATGTATGTACGTCTACATCTCATTCGTAGCTACCTTTCGACGCTTCAGCCATTTCACTTTTGAGTAAAGTAGTGTCCATACAGACACAAGAGCTCTCTACAACCTTACTCTTCTAGTGGACAGCGATTCAAAGAGGCTAGAGTTAGGTCTTTCACAAATAATGTTCATAAACATTCAATAATATTAGTATAAAGCAAAGGTCAATAGTATATTTTGTTTATATTCTCAAATGAGACGGTTGACTATAACCGTGATGATTTGTGGTTCGATTTTCACTTGGGGGAATGAACTATTTTTCATTTACCAGTTCTAGTAATAAGACAAAGCGAGGTGTAGAGTTACGCCGCAGCGTACAATGCCGAAAGTGGGAACAGAGTGTCTTAACAAGGATGAAACCTCCTCCAAGCCCTCTGCCTATCCTAGTGTGTGTAATGAAGTTTCTTTATTTTTCAAATATTATTTTATTACACTATAATCTATATAAATCTGTATTTTCAAAATATGTATAAATCTTATTAATTTCCAGTCCAACGCTCAAAGTAAAGTCAGATACAGTACAAAATGAACTTAAAATTGAATTTCAAAAATGGTAAAGAAATAATTCTATAATTTAATATTCTGAATTTCACAAAAAGAAAGAGTACCATATTGCTTAGTGCGTGTTCATGTTGTAGGTTTAAATAAAAAAGTAGTAAGTTACTTATTTAGAAAACGTATAAAAAATTTAACGTAGCGGGACTCGAACCCGCGCCTCCTGGATACCGACAAAAGTAGTAAGTAACCATTTAAAATTAATTTTTAATACAAATATTTTTCACGATGTTTCGAACAAAAAGACATTTGAGCAAAGTATCTGTAATCACAAATCATACTAATATTTCACATTCATAATACGCATTTTTTTTTATCCCGCACAAAGCAGGTTACAGAGAAGGAACTGGTCTTAAGACACACCATTCACCACGCATCACGCGTTGAGTGCTAAAACTAACCGCTACGATTTGTCTTGTTATTAAAACGAAGAAATAAAACTATTTTATTTGTCCGAATGGAAATCGTACACACTACCGTCGCTTTTCAGTCTAACTATACCACTGCGCCACGACAGCCTATATATCTAGTTAAAAATTAAAAATTAAATTAGCTTCACGCTGTATCCCGCACACAGCAGGGTAGGCAGAGGGAACCTAGTGTTAAGACACTCTGTTCCCCACTTTCTGCCGAATTCTGGAGGCATTGCGTGTTGAGCGGCAGAACTCAACGCCGCGCTTAACCTCGATACCAGAGCGAAGAAATGGAAATATAAATTTAAGTAAATATTTCATCTCCTCGAGTGGGGATCGAACCCACAACCAGTCGGTTTTGCAGTCACACCTCGTGTCGCTGCGCCACGACCGGCCTCTTTCATATATCTAGTTGATTTTACCTATTTCTAATTATACTAATCACCGTTTAAAACAACAAAAATATACAAGATAAAAGTGCATAAAGGTGTAAAATTAATGACGTCATAGCTTCCGGGTCACCGGCCACCCCTCAGTCGGGGCGTGACTAATGTCCGGCCGGTATGACGTCACACTTTAAAAATGTCCTGTGAACATCGGACGATATTTTAGTTACTGTGAGCTTTCAGTTTTTCAGCTGAAAATGCAACACTTATTTCGAATATGCTATCTATTAAATGCCATATCTCAGGAACTGCTGGTTCAAATTTGTAAATTATTTTTTATATTGGATAGTCCTTTTATAAAAGGAGGCTTAGACTATAATGGCCCAACGTAGCGCAAGGACACTAGCGTGTGACTGTATGGTTGTGTGTTCGATTCCCACTCGAGGAAATGAAATATTTAATATTTTAATTTCTTAAAAAGTGAGGAACGAAGTGTTTTGATTTTTGTTGAAAGCATGAGGACCCCCCGGAGGGCATGTATGAAGAGGTTGATTACAGTGGACGAGGCGAAAGAGGTATGTAGAGACCGTAGCGTTTGGTGCTCCGTTCTCTCTAACTACCCCGCTAGGGATAAAGCGTGAAGCTAGTTTAGTTTAGTTTAATGCCGTATTTCCTGGTCTTAAGTATTCTCAACTTAGTTACGTAGTATGCGAAGTTGAGTTCCGCATGACGAAAACATAAACAAAAATAACACTGTCGCTTAAAAAAATATTGACCATTTTGGTCCCATTTCTATTTATTATTCCCTCATTTCTACGACAATTCGTGAACGACTTTCTGAAGTATTAACATAATATTAGCTTTTAGGGAACTTAATGAACTTCTCAAAGGAACAGCTACAACAGCAAGTATTAAGCCAATTTAAATGCTTAACAAACGATTGTCAATAAATTTACGAAACAAGATTAAGAAAGCTAACAAGTACTTACATTATGTTTTAAATAATTATAGGCCAGTAGTTGTGCATTCGATCCCCACTCGAGGAGAGGAAATATTTACTTAAATTTATATTTCCATTTCTTCTCTCTGGTGTCGTTAAGCGCGGCGTTCAGTTCTGCCACTCAACGCAATACCTCCAGAATTCGGCAGAAAGTGGGGAACGAAGTGTCTCAACAATAGGTTCCCTCTGCCTACCCTGCTGTGTGCGGGATACAGCATGAAGCTCATTTATTCGATTTAATTATCATATAATTATGGTTTTGTGGTGGAAGCATATGTAATTGTCATTGTGATGGGTACGGGTTTGGTTCCCATTTAGGGGAATGAGAAAATATAATTTACGAGATATTATTTGTGTTGAGAAACAGTAGAAATATTGTTTTCGCTCTCGGACATTTGAAAATATAACCGCTTTCATAATATATGTATGTGTCAAAGAGTAGAAAATTGGATGATATTTTTGCACGTTCTTTTAGCCTCATACATTTACTATGAGGATACCCAGTTTAATAATATTAATTCACAGTTTCATGCTTTATCTCGCATAGTACGGTGGATTTTAAGTAGCGAAACGCAACGCTGTAGCTTACCATACCGGAGCAAAATGAAATAAATTTAAAAAAATCAGCTTCACGCTGTATCCCGCACACAGCCGGGTAGGCAGAGGGAACCTAGTGTTGAGACACTCCCTTCCCCACATTTTGCCGAATTCTGGAGGCATTGCGTGTAGAGTGTTGAGTCGGTTTACATTCATATTGTGTGCCCCTGCACCACGACTGTCCTCGAAAGTGAAATAATGTAAGCATTATGGGTAATCAAACCAAAAAGGGACGACTCTGGATGTCAAAGTGTTTAACTTTCATAGCCAGAGTCTACGAGCGCTGCGACGTCCTCTATTATAAATCTATATATAATCGATTTACGTGATAAAAAATGGTACGTAACTCAACACTGTGCTTTGTCTACCGCAAAGGACAAAAGAAAATAATTTAAACACAATTATCATGTCCACAATCAGACGCTACCACTGCGCCATGACGACCTTGAGAAACACTATTCATAGAGAAAACAATTTTCAAATACCGTTTCGATATTTTTCTAATTTCGACACAATTCGCCTCCATTCTAACGTAAAGATGTTATTGAGTAGACAGTCGATTGGACGGGGCTTTTGTGGTTATATTACTTGCTATTTTCATAAAAATATGTTATATTTTATCTTCTGGTATAAAGAATTATTTTCGTATGAATTTACATTTATATGTTTCTTATGTGCCGAAATATTGTATACTATTTTACTAACTAAAATATTTTTTAATATGTTGTACAAACAAATGTCAGTAAATTTACAAAATGAGATAAAAAGGTGCTAAGCAGCAGCAGAACAGCAATAGTATTAACGTCAATGAAATGTTAATAGATTCGTTTCCCATTTGTGGGAATGAAAACAAAAATATTATTAACATTTTATTGCTAAACAAGCATTTCCAATGTAATATTTCTAATTAATCTGATATTAAATTTAATTTATTTTAATGACAGATAAGAGACTATAATGAGCTTTACTATAAATAAAAATATTGTTTGATATATCGATAGATATGTATGTTAGGATTATACATTATATGTACTATTCAAGGCCGTCGTGGCACACAAACACTGGCGTGCGACTGTAAATGCGACAGTTGTGGGTTCGATTGTGGGAATCGATGGAATAAGGGAAACAGAGGGATTAAATATTAAATATTTTTATTTCCTTGCTCTGATACGAGGCAAAGCGCGGCGTTAAGTTTCGGCGTTAAGCGAGTTTCTTTTCATATATGATTTTGTTTCTTCTGTAACCAATATCTCTTTGTCTCTCTCTCTCTCTTTCTCAGTGAAGTTTAAAACTCATTAGTTTAGGGTATCTTTTTTATTTTATTCATTTAGTAAATAAAAAATATATTTTTTTTATTGCAGTAGATAGGTATATGCACAAAAAAATATACAAAACTATTGAACAATAATAAAACAAAACCATATTTTTCGCTCTAAAAATACGTTGAGAACAAGTTCAAAGCTTTGAACCGAACTGTATATTCTTTAAAGAACTCTATTATTTATTAGAAACTTCGCCCAAGTCCGTCTTGAGAGATACTCCTTGTATTTTCTCAACGGGAAACCATTTTCATGATTTGATATGGGTCGGGATATCTATCATAATAGGATTTTAAATCTCATATTCTTCAAACGCTATGTTTGCTATTTTAAAAAAGAGTAAAGAATTTTCTTAACAAAAATAAAAATGAGTGGAGAAATATAATATTAAAAACAATTTTTGCTTCATATATTTTTACGCTATTATATTAATTTGAAATAAGTAAAAAATAAAAATTATCTAACTTAACGTGACGCTAAGTTAACTAAAATAAAATCCCCTTCTAAGAACATTTTGGCACTGCACCTTTATATGTAAACATAAAATAAATTTTATTCTCAAGCTACTGAGTACAAGTTCAAAAAGAATTTAGTGTTAAGTCACTCTATTCTCTATTTTCCGCTCGAAGACAGACATTGCATGTAAAATAGCGGATTTCAATTATGTGCATAATTGCATACAAAAAAAACTTTACCTAGAGGCCTGGCATGACGCAGGTGCACAAATATACCATTATAAACGTGACTGGTTTTGGGTAGACTCCCACTAGAAGAACTGAAATATTTAATATTAACATTTCCTCGCTCCGGTAACGAGGCAAAACGCGGCGTTGAGTTTCGCGACTCAACACACAGTGTATTAAGTATTAACACTAGGTTCCTAGGCTCCCTCTACCTACCATACTATACACAGGATACAACTTGAACCTAAAAAAAGGAAGCATCTCGGGACGCTCGACAGAAATGATAACTGAACTATTTAATATTGAAATTCTTTAACTTGAGAAAAGCTTAGGTTATTAATTAAGTTTTATAAATATTAATATGATAATGTAAAAAAACCTTGTTTATAAATAAAATCTTTTATTAATTATAAAATATATTTTATTCTTGAATATGTACATTAGAAGGTTTTTAATTTTCACGATTATTACACATTTTAAATGAAACTATTTTCTACCCGTGACCACGGACTACTGCAAAGTGTTCGAAACGTCGGGTTTTCAAAAATGTATAAAAATACAAAATATACGCGATTAATCCGGTTAAAAAATAGTTTCATTTAAAATGTACATTAGAATTTTGTATATGTACATTATTAGTTTCATTATTTAATCCTACAAAAGTAATAATTGTCATTTATAGGCAGACTGTCAATACTCTATAGTATACGGGTATATCGCTACTCTATAGTATACTAAACACTGAGTCATACGTTGAGTGGAAAGAGAAGTCTGTCAGAAAAATGTAACGCTGTGGATTAGAGTGAGAGGGGAGGACGTGTCGTCGCCGTGTACGAGAGAGAAAAGGAATCCAGACAGACTGGCGCCGTTACGCGTAACGTAACAAAGCGTTTAACTCTTCCATAAGATGTTATCACTTCAAAAACTTATAATTCCTTATATATCAATTCTATTTTAATGAACAATGACTTTTACACATAAAATGTACGTACACGCTTTAAACGTGCAATGGCAATGTCAAAATCACACAAATCAGGGTAGGAAGAGAGAACCTACAGTTCAGATATTCCATTCTCCTTTTTTCGTCAAATTCTGGAGGCATTGTGTGTTGATTGACGAACGAACAAATGAAAATATTAAATATTTCATTCCTTCGACTGGAAATCGAACTCACAACCAGTCGCGGTTACAGTCACACACTTGTGCCCCAACGCCGTGACTGACCTCATAATTAAAACTCTAAACGAGTTATCCCACTCAGGTTGGAAGGCAACTCAGTTTCAACACTCTAATAAATTAGTCCCCTGTATTGTTGCAAACTTTGTCATTTCTGTTATTACTATTAGCGAGGGTTTGCGTTAAATTTGATACAATTATCTCCGTGCAATATCTGACGTCGAGTCGCCCACAGTTATATGAGAGATGATGAAGATATATCGAAGTTGTAATCTGGGTCGCCTTTGTCTCATAATAGCAATATGGAATGAAACTTAAAGTGCTTTTTAAGTTTATAATATAATACTGGAAGTATTTATCGCTGTCGTGATGCAGCAGGTCAAGGTGATACGAGTTCGATTCCTAGTCGGAGGAATAAATTACTTTTATGTCTGTCAGAACAAATTTTGGAATTAGAGTCCACCTAAATTATATACCAAAAACAATATGCATAAGCAAATCGGGTAAAAATAAATAGCGAAGTTATTTCCTTAAATACTTATTTAGAAAACGTATAAAAATTTGAACGTAGCGGGACTCGAACCCGCGCTTCCTGGAAACCGATCAGCCTCCACCACCTCCAGGAGGCGCAGGTTCGAGTCCCGCTACGTTGAAATTTTTATACGTTTTCTAAAAAGTATTTTTCTTTCCTAAGTGTAGAATAACACTTTAAAAATGTTTAAAAATATTCCCCTATTTTTTTTTATTTCTACTCTGCTATACATATACGGGTGATGGCGAAATCTATTAAACGATTAGCCAATTTTTTGTATTCTTACTCTTTTTTTATTCATACTGTATACCGCATAATGCAAGGTAGGCAGAGAGAGTTTTCAATTCCACAACTTATCGTACTTGCAGTCACTTGTGCCCTTGCTACACAATTGGCCTCTATGTATATTATAAATTTTAAAAATTAAATGAGCTTCACGCTGTATCCCGCACACAGCAAGGTAGGCAGAGGGAACTTCGTGATTAGACACTTCGCTCCATACTTTCCGCCGAACTCTGGAGGCATTGCGTGCTGAGTGGTGGAACACAACGCGGCGCTTAGCCTCTACACCAGAGCGAAAAAAAAAATATATATGCAAATAAATATTTCACTTCCTCTAGTGGGGAATGAACCACAACACACAGTTACAGTCACTCTTTGCGCCACTGCGCCACGACCGGCATCAATATATTCAAAAATCCGGTACATGTATATTCAATAAATTCTATTTATTCTATTTGGACATAATTTGTGTAGACACAATAACAGAGAAGCCTTGTAAATTATTCAACTGCTAAGTAATTTGAAATATTTGTATATAATATAAAAGAACAACCCATATGAATTTCAAATCTATCAATATATCAGTACCTAAGGGTATCCATAATATTATTTTAATTTGATTTTTATATAGCAGAAGAGACGAATAGAGGCCGTCGTGGCGAAGTGACACAAGTGTGTGACTTACAGGCGCACTCGTGACGGTTGTGGGTTCGTTCTCCCCTCAGGGGAATCAATTATTATTTAATAATATTGATCTTCGTTCTTGGTAACACGGCAAAGCGCGGCACTGAATTCCGTCACTCAACACGCAATGTTTCAAAAAAAATCGGCGGAAAGTTTTAAACAAAGTGTCTTAACACTAGTTTCCCTCTACCTACTCTACTATGTAGTAGCAAGATGTTAAAATTTAAAAAAATGCTAAAATAAAAAAAAATACAAATAAAAATGATTATAACGTATTACTTTAAAAGCAACCATTCTGTATTCTATTTGTTGGTATATATCATGACAAAAGAAGAAATACAATATTATAAAATGAACTGAACTTTATAATCCTCTTTTTGAATTATAAAAGCTGCCGATGGCTAAAAGCTCACGAACAATGTATTACTCGGATTTCGCTTACGTGATTCAAAATTATTATATTTACAATGAAAATTAACTTCAGCGTTAAATGTAAATAGACATATGAAAATGTATTCAGGTAAAATATGTATCTACAAGTATCATTTTGGAAATCTGTTTCTTTACTTATAATATACATATATATTTATACTTGTTTAGGAAATGTATAAAAATTTGAACGTAGCGGGACTCGAACCCGCGCCTCCTGGAAACCGACCAGGCGCTCTGACCACTAAACCATACGTTCTCATCGAGCTACGTCGAAATTTTGATACGCTTGTTACAACTTATTTATGTTGTTAGCTCGGTGAGTTGTCTTCCCTTTCTCTCACACATACGACAACGGCAGGCAAGCTCCTCCTCTTTTACTCTAACTCATAGCGCAGTATTTTGGGCAAATACTTCTCTCTCCTCTCTTCGCGTGGCTCAGTGTTTAGAATGAGGTAGACATATACTGTTGACAGTCTGCATATAACCAAATTGCTGATTATTACTTTTGTAGGATTAAATAATGATTCTTATAATGTACATACACAAAAATCTAATATTATTCATGAATACTTCAAAATAATAACTAAATATATTTTATAATTAATAATCTTTTCTTACTTTATCATAGTAATATACAAAAAAATTAAATAATTACCAAGGCTTTTCTGAAGTTAAAGAATTTTAATATTAAATAGTTCAACTTATATTAGTTTAAGTTATCATTTTTACTTGGCGATCCGAGACGCACACGTTTTTCTCCTAGCAATGTCATATATATTTTTGGTTCAGTTTATCTTTGAGTTTACTGGTTGCTTACAAAGACCCACTGTTAGCTTTATCTGATCCACTGGGAATATCTATAGAACTGGAATAATATAGAACTGGAATATCGAAGCTATAACTGATTGTTATAGCTGAGACCGTCGTGGAGCAGGGTCACAAGGGTGTGACTGTAACGTAGCAATTGTGGGTTCGATCCCCTTTCGGGGGAATGAGTTATTATTTATTAATTATTATAATATTTTAATTTCTTCGCTCTGGTACCAAGGCAATAGCCCGGTACATCACGCAATGTCTCGAAAAATTCAGCGGAACGTGGGGAACTGAAGTGAACTTGGCTCCTTCTTCCTACCCAATCATATACAGAATACAGCGTGGAGCTGACTTTTATAACTAATTCCTTCGATCAGCATTACTTTAGAATAATTAAACGTCTTTCCCGATGTAAGAACGGTGTATTAAAAAAAATCTAACTTCTGATTATGGATTTACATAAACAATTTGTTACACTAAGGACTCCGTACTACGTAATTAAAGGGAAACCCTTCAAAATTCTATCTCTCCTCCAGCTCTTTCACCTTTCTTCATTTAGTACACCAAAACTAACGTTAACACATTATCATATAAATTAGTAAAATCGTTAGCCACGTCACGTGTGCTAAGAATCCTTTTGTGACAACATTTACAATTACAACGGCACGGACCATACGCAGTCGTCACGTATATTTCCCGGTGTCTGATCTTTTGTCACGTCAAGAGTTGTCACGTGGATTAGCATCGAAAAAACTTTCAGTTTCTTTCAATTTTTTTAAAATAACATTGTCAGTTAGAAATTTACACTTTAGGAGTTATATGTTGAATGTTTATTACCTTTTGTTTTAGTTTAAATATAAATTAAAATCAAAAAATCTTCACTTCACGCTGTATCCCGCACGCAGCAGGGTAGACAGAGGGAACCTAGTGTTAAGACATTCCGTTCCCCACTTCCTGCCGAAATCTGGAGGCATTGCGTGTTGAGTGGCAGACCTCAACACCGCGCTCAACCTCGACACCAGAGCGAAGAAATGGAAATATAAATTTAAGTAAATATTTCATCTCCCCGAGTGGAGATCGAACCCACAACCAGACGGTTTTACAGTCACACCTCGTACCGCTGCGTCACGACCTGGCCTGCTGGCCTCAAATAAATAGTTTAAATATAAAATGTACATTATCTTTTTTTTATTTAAGCTGTATTTCGTATAAAGCGCAGAATTGGCGAACTTATAATCACTGGATTGTTGGATGAATAAATAAAATAAATGACAGAACTTAACGCCGCGCTTTATCTAAATAGAGCTGAATTTGTAAAGAGTAAATATAAAACTAAATGGTTGCTATAATATTCGGTTATGGGAGTTTTCACTGTTTTCGCTTACTCTATATAATAAAGATTGTCCATTCACTTTGACCTTGAGAATTTTAAAAGCGTTCATAGCAATAAAGCAACTTTCCGAATGCAATAAAATTTCTATTTTTTTTAATCAGCTTCACTCTGTATCCCGCACACAGCAGGGTAGGCAGAGGGAACCTAGTGTTAAGACACTGCGTTCTCCACTTTCTTCCAAATTCTGGAGGCATTGCGTGTTGAGTGGCAGAACTCAACGCCGCGCTCAGCGAAGAAATGGAAATATAAATTTAAGTAAATATTTCATCTCCTCGAGTGGGGATCGAACCCACAACCAGTCGGTTTTACAGACACACTTCGTGGCGCTGCGCCACGACTGGCCTCAATAAAAAATTTTATAACCTATTTCATATTAAGCCTCAAATTGTTGGTATCTTATTTAACGTAAATTGCTGCAATCTCAATTTCTCTGATACCTGTAACGTTATCTGTATAAGCCTATTAATTTACATATATGAATACGAATTTCGATTCAAATTGTATTGGGGTTCGATTTTTTTGTTACAACTTACTACTTATCCTTTTTTCCTTATATACCTACTCTACATTTTAAATGAGATTGGTATTTTCATAATAAACTTAATGAAATTTAAATTTATAATACAAAATTTCAGGCCATCGTAGCGCACAGTTTAAATGTGGTTTTAAAGTTTGCTCTGGTAACACAAACAACACAAAGCGCGGAGTTGAGTTTCGACATTTAACTTGCAATGTCAAAAAAATTGCTGAAAGGTGGAAGTGTCTTAACTCTAGGCCCCCTCTGTCTACCCAGCTTTATCCGGGATACAGCGTGAAACTAAAAAATATATTCTATATTTTATATACGAATACGCTATATACACTATACAAATCTCCCAATAATAGGAGGTACGTGATCGATGCTAGAAAAACATAAAAATATCAATCAAAACTGTTCTTCCTAACTATTCATGTTCAACAGTATTTTGTTTCATCTATTTCAACTTGACAGAAAGTAAATTGAGTTCAGCTGGCGGGCATGAAACAAAAATGTTATATTTAATAATTACAGAACATGTTTTGGTTTCGAAAATAATTCTCTATATACATTTTTTTTAATAAATGGTTAATAAGAATGATCAGGTTGGATATTACATATTTTTACATTATTGTCGTTAAATTATATTTTTCGGTCCATAGTCTAATACGGTAAGTTATTTACTTATCGTACTCTATACCAGGGGTTCCCATCCTTTTCTTGATCAAGGACCACTTTTATATCATTCTTGATAGCATGGACCACTATGACTTAAACCTGCATGAGGTATAATAATAATTAACTGTGATAATCAAACAGAAATTTCGCCTCACCATCCCCAGCCATAAAATTAAACTTAAAATCGTTCGCGGACCATATTTAGGCTTCGGACCACTGGTTGGGAACCAGTGCTCTATACAGATTGAAAAAATGAAAAAAAATAGTGTTAAAAATAGACTGTTTCCATTATGACACTTCCTTTTACCATTTTCCGCTAAATTCTCGAGGCGTTGCATTATGAGTGTCGAAATCCAGAGCAGAAGCTTATAAACCAGAAGATATGAAAACATTAATTACACAACTTCCTCGAGTGGGAATCGAACCCACAACCTGTCGTGCTAACAGTTAAGCTAGTAATCCCTGCACCACGTGTGCCCTCAATCAAAAAGTGTAATAGAGACAAAATAAAATTGCAGTAACATTTTAAAATCACTATTTAAAAGTAATCCATACTTTTTAAGTTGTTTATTAAATTTTTATTAGATTTTCTAATGCATTATTTATTCATCTCTCATATTATAGCGAAATTTACTCATTCACTATGAGAGTGTGCTTAAACAAAGGAAATATTTATTTGGTAGCGCTACGATTGCGGAACATATTCTGGTTTCATCCCGCAGCTTAGCTCTGCCCGTATATGTGAAATTAGAAACGCAAACTCCGAATATTTTTGTACATTTAAAACATTTCACGAAACGACAGACATTTCGTACTCAACAATTCGAAATACATATTCATAATGGAGATACTTTATGCTTGTTATCTTGTATTTGTATATGCTCCCGTTCATATGAGGTACATACAAGGATGTGTTATTTTTGAGTAAAGTTAATTTTTAATGGAATCAGGTAAAACGCGTTTTCATATTATTTGAAATTAAGTTAGCTTCGTTCTTTAGTTTTTTTTAATCTTTCAAAAGTAGAGAAAAGATTTGAATACTCCCTTTTCATTCCATATAAAATATCTTCCATATTTCACATGAATAGTTGATATTTAGTTTTAGTATTAATATCGTCGTTATGGATCACATCTCGTCCTTGTAAAAGACAAGCTTAAAGAAACGTATCTAGTGAGAACGAAAAAAAAACATTGATTAATAAATAATTTAAACAATCAACTAATAATTACTCATAAGATGTTTTAATATGCTGCCTTCCACTTTTTCTTGAACTTCATGACGTTGCATGGAAAAATATCCTTTTCGAGAAAAATGTCCGGAGAAAGTGAGAGAATGCCTGCTTGAACAATGGAGAACAAACACTGCTTAATGCTGAGTTCTCGGAGGATGGACTCGTTAGTTCTGAATTCTGTTCAAGTTGGAGTGTTCCAAACATCGATTTCCAGAACCAAATCTCGCGAGAATATAGGAAGCACTAGAATCCTGACTAATATTTTTTTGTGGTTTACTTGATGTTCCTGTTTCCCTGTATTTTTCTTAAGTTATTCATGGATGATCCCAAAATTAAATGTCCCGAATACTAGGAAATAGATTTCACACAGTGTGTAAAATAATCCACGAAAGCAGAAATAGGTTTGCTAGTTCTGTTCTGCTGTGTGAAATCTATTTAGTAACTTTATTCTTATAATAAGTTACTATCTAGATTCTGAAGACTTAACTACCTTAGGTACAGAGTACACTGAACAATTACGATTTAATTATAGTGACGTATATCCACTAATTAAATTATTCAGATACATTATGTGTAGCGAAAAGGATTTCAACGCCGCGCAAAATTTTATACTAAAAATCTTATAACTACATACTTACATTATGTATATAATTTCTTCTTGAATTGACTACGATTTCTATACATATAGCGTACACAAATCAGACATGCTATGGCAAATGTCGAAATCTAATGATCACAATTAAAACTTAGTTAGAACCACTCAAGTTTGAAGGCAACTCAGTTTTAACACTCTAATAAATTAGTCCCCTGTATTGTTGCAAACTTTGTCATTTCTGTTATTACTATTAGCGAGGGTTTGCGTTAAATTTGATACAATTACCTCCGTGCAATATCTGACGTCGAGTCGCCCACAGTTATATGAAAAATTATTAAGATATATCAAAGTTGTAATCTGGGTCGCCTTTCTCTTATAATAGCAATATGGAAAAACTTATTTTTTTTTAAGTTTATAATACTGGGAATATTTAGCGGTATCGTGACGCAGTGGGTCAAGGTGATAAGAGTTCAATTCCTACTCGCAGGAATATTTTTTTCCATATTTGCCCGCTTTATGCCGTTTATGTCTAAATGGACAAGATGGTTAGCCAATTTTATGCTCTGCCTACCCTACTATATGCGGGATACATGCTGTGTCCGCATATAGCAGGGTAGGCAGAGGGGATGTAGTGTTAAGACAGTTCTTTCTCCACTTTCCACCAAATTGAATTCCACCGTGTTGAGTGGCAGACCTCAAAGACGCGCTTTGTCTCGACACCAGAGCGAAGAAATGAAAATTCTAAATACTTCATTTTATCAAAAAAAAATCAGCTTCACGCTGTATCCCGCACACAGCAGAGTAGGCAGAGGGAACCTTTGGTTAAGATACTCTGTTCCCCATTTTCTGCCGAATTCTGGGGGCATTGCGTGTTGAGTGGTAGAACGCAACGCCGCGCTTTGCCTCGACACCAGAGCGAAGAAATGGAAATATAAATTTAAATAAATATTTCATCTCCTCGGGTGGGGATCGAACCCACAACCAGTCGGTTTTACAGGCACACTTTGTGCCACTGCACCACGACTAGCCACACGAGTAACTCGCCCCTGAAGAAAAAGTACAAGCTTTGATGGACGCTATATGGCAGTTCTCCAAAACGCACAAATTTCAATTTCCTTGTGATTACTCATTAATAGTAAATAATTTTAATAAGATGAATATCGTATTAAATACTTAACTAAATAATAAACAAGGCGTCTAGACAAGTTTGATGATTTAGTATATATAAAAACATATTTTAAGAAAAAACCTTCAAAAAATTGAATATTTTACGTGGAGATTTGGTGTGTTCTTAGCTTATTTCTTTTCAAAAATATTCATAATTATACTATATTAATTTTATTTGCTATTTTTAATGAAATAAGTACATACTTAAAGGTTTCAATAATAAAATGTGCTTATAATTTAGGTGTAGCTACACAAAAATCGATCGCAAAAAAAGTTTATAAAAATAGGGTCATTGAGCGAGCGAGTTTTTGTTTTAAATATTGCCACGAAAATATGTTATCTAACGTAGTGTTTATTTTTGGCTTATAATAATGTTAGCATGCAGAGCTTTAATTTCCGACGGTGCAACTGCCGCCACGGATGCTTTAACAATTTATAAATAAGTCTTAAATTGGATTCTCCTAATTTTAGCACATGAATCGTCATTGATATCTTTATTTACTACTTATAAATTAAAAATGTTTCGGCAATCGTTAATATATACTTATATTGACATTTTGAACAAATCTGTAACCAGTAAATTTCATGTACTTTGAATGAGTTTTTCATACAATTCCAACGTGCTTTATGTAAAAACGTCATTGGTTGCGACGTCATTGGTAGTAAAATAGTAAAAGATGGCAATGACGCTGAAAGAAAAGTAGCGAAGACAATGATTATTAGCTTTTAGAGTAGAAGAATGGGTCTAATTTCAGGGTGTAGTCCTGAATCTTAGACATATTTCTAATAGTACTAGTACTCACTGATGTGTCGTGTGAAGAATTTTTAATGTTTAAACCAGCTATGACTAAAAATTTACGTAATACCTAAATTTTGTTCGTAAATTTTTCTCGGATTTTATTCTTCTGAATCTTCTTGCTATATCACTTCCATAGCATTTAGTTTCAGTGTAATGGTAACGTTTTAAATAATATTACTGTTTTAGCATATAGAACAGTACAAAAATAAGCTACTTCAACTTCAACTATTTTATCAACTGTTACCACTCGTCAATCTCTTTATAAATGCCATGTTTTTTCGTGATCTCTGTATATATCTTTTCCCCCGAGCGAGGGTTTGGGATTTATAAGACCCGATACTATGGTTAGGTTTATCCGCTATTTACCCAGACGAAACTGACTTCGATGCATGTCCATTCTTGACATCGAAGATTCCCCCAATACTGATGCTTCCCCTTTTTTGAACAATGTATTTTAAATCTCAGTTACTATCTAGTTTTTATAGGTCTACACACTGCAGAGGTAAATTACGTTTCACTTGTCTTAAGAATTGTATTTACTTTCTTGTTAGACTAAAATATAGTTTTAATGGAAGCTTTTCTCTTAAAATGTTGCAATTCTGTCTGTTTCAAAAGTTGTTTTACATATGATAGAAGTCCCGGTTGTCTTACTACTGAGGGTCTTCTGATAACGCTGGAGGGGAGTAGGCATCTTGCTCTGATGAAAGGCATTCTTCACCCATCAAAGCTCGTCCCCTAGGTGTACAGCGTCGCAGAATTGGTGGGCTCTTTGAAATAAAGATTTGCCAATAGTAGGTAAACGTGGGCAAGATTCACTATTGAAGTATGTGAGTATGGTTTGTTTGTTAGCTAACTTAAGATCTTTCAGCCCACAAACAAAATGGTAAGAGTCCATGGCATGTTGAGTTTATACCTCGGCGTACCGATTTGGCTAACTATTGAAGATAGAAGACAGCCAGTTTAGTCCTATTGTGTGTTTTCGGCAACTCATAAAATTTAGGATATTTTACATAACTAGTTACGAGAGATTTAACTTTACATATCTTACGTTTCTTTCATTCTTCTTTTGCAACACCTACGTTTCGCTGCCGTATATCAGCGACGTTCGTCAGCATTGCACAGTGTTACTAAACGTGCAACTATTCTGTTATTTCACGGTCTCACCAATGCTAGATGCATTGGTGAGACAGTGAAAGCGCGCGTGAAGGCACCGCTAATTTTGTTATCGGCAGCAATAAGCTTGTGCGTCTTTTCTTCATTTCTTTCAAATGCAAGAATAGGCTCTGGTCTTTCTTTCCTTGGGAAGGAAATTTTCCCTCGCATGTCACTTTGTGTCACAGACTTTACAACAAGGGAAGCGATTAAAGTATTGTACCGAGGTAGTCTCCCAAAATATCTTATACTTTTGTCAAACATCTAAAAAAAATCTTGGTTTAGGACCTCCTGCGACCTGCTCACTGCTGTAAAATGTGTGGCAAATTAATAAACAACCTTAGAAATTACTAAAATTGCTCGTAAACATTTTATTTCTTTCGTTCTCAGAACTTTCACGCTTCATCTTCATCAGTACTTTCATTTGGTGCCTTTGTAGCATATCCTTTTACTTTTTTAAAAAGATTTATCTGAGGCCTTATGATCCTAACGAGTTCCGTTTTTTGTTTCAAAGATGTCTAATATTTTGGAAGTACTTATTCCTCTTTGATCGATGGATCTTAAAACTTCCAGCTTCTTATGCGATAATTCGACTCCAAGTTTGGACGTCTCGTACCTCAAAATGAAACAGACTCCATATTGGTCTGTTCCCAAGATAGCATCCTAAGCACTTGTGTGTCCACAACTTAACCTTAAATATACTGATCCGCTAGGAATAAGTCAATCATACTTTTCACGGTGATAATCTAATAGAACGTGACAATGGATTGATGATGAAGGAATAGCAAAAAAGATTAATAAAGAAAAAGTGAGCAGTAATAAAGATAGACCTCCGAAAATACAGCATCAAAGATAATGAAGGAGAAAAATCACGTAAAAAGAATGAGGACGCCCCAGATGGCATGTATGAAAAGTTGATGATAGTGGACGAGGTGAAAGAGGTATATAGAGACCGTAGCGTTTGGGGTTCCGTTCTCTCTGATTTTCTCACTAGTATTACAGCGTGAAGCTATTTAAGTAAGTATTTAATTTTAATTCTGTTGTAAAGAATCATTATTGGTACCAGCGCTGGAGAAAAAATATTTTTCTCCAGTTGCTTATCATTATTCTACACTAATCGTCATTGTCCGATTTAACACATTTTTTAAAAAATCCATTTATAAAATAAATAGGGGTTGTTCATAGATGCCACTTCAATAAACGTGCATTATAATGTCCAAGCTTACATCTCACAGCAAAATTACGGCTTTACACGCTGGTTTTAAAAAAGACATAATTTTTGGTTAAAAATAACAAATTTAGGAGAACTGCCATATAACTAATCGTTAGGCCGTCGTAATGTTGTGCAAATGGGTGTGACTGTAACGTGGCGATTATAGGTTTGATCCCTACTGAAGCGAAGGTAATAATCTATACTTCTATACTAATATTATAAAGAGGTAAGATTTGTATTTTTGTATGTATGTATGTATGTATGTTTGTATTGTTTTCACACGACAACTACCGGACCAATTTCAAAAATTCTTTCGCTATTAGAAAGCTGCATCATCACCGTCCCACATAGACTATATTACATTTTCAAGAAAAATAGGGATCCCTAAGAAAAATGCAATAATGTAACCCAAGGTGTGAAGAAATTGATCTAAAAATTTTTATCATCGCGTGCGCTGCGAAAACTATTGATGATAGAACAAAATAATGTTCTACAGTATTATAGAACGCATCAATATCTATAAAAAAGTCCGCAATACCATATGTCCAACTACTATAGTTATGACAATATAACTACATTTTTATATTTTATAAGTTGATGAAAGTGCCGGCAATAATCAAACCATTTTATTCATACCTCTGCATTAATCCTTATTCTATTAAATGATATTTTATTAAAGATAATTTCAATATGTGTAAAGTACTTTTTACATTAACAAAATCGGACAATCCATTCAAAATATATAACGAATTTAAAAATATCACTCTAAAGAAAAACATGAAATTATTATTTCATAAAAAATACGGAGTGTAGCCTCGCGCACCGTAGCGAGTAACTCTGCAGAGTGGGGGGGAAGTTGCACCGATATCACTAATATTATGAAGACAACCGATTAGGTGTTTTGTTTCTTTATTTGAATTGAATAGGCCCTGAAACTACGGGGCCGATTTGGAAAATTCTTTTACAATTGGGCGATTAACGTTTATACGTTATATTTATAAAAATACCACAAAAACCTTATATCGCGTACGCTGTGGAAGTTATTGACAATAGGGCAAAGTAATTTACTAAAATTTTATAGAAGACATCAATATCTACAAAAAAGTTTACGATACCATGTAACTGTTACAGTTATGCCACTAATTTTCAAAGGAAAATGTGCAAGAACAGAGCCGCCATTGTAGTGCAGAGGGACATCTCAAAATATATGTATTATTGTGAAAGCATAAATTAAGTTATTGGAATGTAACTTAATAAATATATTTTGATATTGTATTATATTAAAGAAAGGTATAAGAGGCCAGTCGTGGCGCAGGGGCACAAAGTGTGACTTCAAAATCGACTGGTTGTAAGTTCGATCCCCACTCGAGGAAATTAAATATTTATTTACTCCTCCGCTCTCCCAACTCTCCCAACTCTCCCAACTCTCCGAACTCTCCGAACTCTCCGAACTCTCCGAAC
>JAATLQ010015739.1:989-14001 GCA_013421005.1 Heliconius erato x Heliconius himera | reverse complement strand
TGCGCTATTTTGAAAATACAATGTTTTTTATAATATTGGATACCGGCCAAATAACCAAGACGACGCGACGCGACGCGACGCCAAATTGTGCCCACGACGCTACTAAATCGTTCAACATAGGGCAAAACATTAACAAAAATCAAATCAGCTTCACGCTGTATCCCGCACACAGCAGGGTAGGCAGAGGGAACCTAGTGTTAAGACACTCCGTTACCCACTTTCTGCCGAATTCTGGAGGCATTGCGTGTTGAGTGGCAGAACTCAACGCCGCGCTTTGCCTTGACACCAGAGCGAAGAAATGGAAATATAAATTTTAAATAAATATTTCATCTCCTCGAGTGGGGATCGAACCCACAACTAGTCGATTTTACAGTCACACTTTGTGCCCCTGCGCTACGATTGGTCTCAAAACATTAACATATATAAATATATAAACATAGTTTTTTGTCTCAATTGTATGTTAAACTTTTCCGTAAAGAATTCTTTATAGCAGTAAATTTGTTCAGTATGCTTTATTGTCTACATTTAATGTTTATATTTATATAGAAATCTCGTGCTTTTTATTTTCATTTCATTAATAATCTCTTAAATCCAATTTAAGAACCGTAATTTAAAATATTCTCTCGCAAGTAGGTCATTCAAACCTTTTGATGCAACTTAGCAAGTAAGTATAACTCACGATTAACTGGTTTGTGATCACATATTGTAAGATAAATTTATTTTTTTAAAGTCTTTACTTATTTGATGCAGTTTGAGTATGGATCTTAGCGATTTTATTGGCTTTTCTAGGTTTTCCTTGAGCAATGGGTCCAAATAGGTAGTAGTAGACCGTATTTCGGTTTGTTAAATTAGTTTTTAACAATATATGTACTTTTCCGGACGTTAATCTAGGATTTCTAAATATTCTCTCTGGCTTCGTATGTTTTGACAATTTAGTCAAACGTTATTTAGTTTTATGACATACAAAAAAAGATTTATGCATCATGTGTATATCTTACTTAAACAATTTGCATTTATTAATTAATAGATTGTTCAGAATTATCTTAAAGAAATGTTATTAAAATGTTACTATTTCTTTTTTAATGGCCTTCATAGAATTCCGCAGCTAGTTTTAACAAAAAATATTTTTAAATACAACGTTCATTTAATGTTGAGCTTATGTCACTATGTTTGTGAATCGTGATTCTACATATTGACAAATATTATTTAGCTACAAGTTTGCAATATTTGTTGGCAATGTGTCACAAAATATTACTAATAAGTTATCATTAATTTATGTCGATAAGGGCCAGTTTCACCACTGGCTGATAAAGTCCCGGACAGCCATATCTGCTAGACAAGCTATAATTTTTAGTTTCACAAGTCTCGAACAGCAATATGTAGCACTTAGATACACATTTGACACATGCATTTAATTTTTACATACTTATTGGTAATTTAAAAACTGTTATTGTTATTTACTATTATCGTTCTTTAATAAGAAAATTATTCTTCAAAATATAAGAAATAATTATTTTATATTTTCATCCTGAAAGTTTATTCGTAACTGGCTCTAAGGCTTTTATCTTTGTTAACCAAAACAAACGGATCTAGAAGTAAATCCACGTGGCGATGCACAGTGTAGTGTTGTGACAATGCGGTTACGCAAGGACGGCCGCATTCTCCACTTACAAGTACAACGTCTATGAAGTCAGCAACGCACTCATATTTATTTTTATTGCAAATTAATTTGCCTTGAGCGCGATCGACGCTGCGCACTGGTTGACTTTCTATCAAAAATCAGCTTCACGCTGTACGAACCCCGCACACAGCAGGATAGATAGAGGGTACGTAGTGTTAAGACACTCCGTTCCCCATTTTCCGCCGAATTTTTCGAGGCATTGCGTGTTTAGTGGCGGAACTACGCGCTAGGCTTTTGCATTGATGCCAGATCGAAGAAATATTAATAAATAATAATTCATTCCCTCAAGCCACAACCTTCGGGTTACAATCACAGCCTTGTGCCCCTGCACCGCGATCCCCTCAAACTTTGTATCTAATACTACCTTTATAATGAAAACCATGTTTTTTTTTTAAAAAAAGAACTATTTCGATGTGGCTCCGTGTGTTAGATGATGCCCATTTCCTCCCAATTGCGCTCGTTGTGCGCCGGGCTAATTGAGAAACACCGCAATTAGCAGGCGGCGTACAGTTGAATGCGCACCTCACGACATTCGTCCGTGGCATTCAATATAATGGGCCATGAAACGTTTATTAACTGCAACCGATATCACGGTTTTACAGTGTTTTTAATACCCGTTTGTTTGTTTTGAAAGGATACCGCTTTTCCCCTGCGATCGCCAACTCTTCAGCCAGCAAGTCCATCAAAGCTTGTACGTTTTCTCCCAGGGCGAGCTACTCTCACTCCTCACCACCCGGTGACGCTGTCAAGACCAGTCCAGGTCAACAGCAATAAAGTTCACTAAAAAAAAAACCACTGTACCACCAATGATATTGTCGTTTGATTCGTATTTCGAAAATTGTAACTATTTTCTAGAGTTACTTAAAGTCACCAATTGAGTAACGTAGCTGTGTTTTTCTTTAATATTATTAATCTAATACAAACATATTTCTTTGTAAAATGTTCGCAACAAATAATAATTTATACGTAGATGAATGGTGCAGATATAGGTTACATATCAGATAAATGCAAAATCATTTTTAATCAGTCGAATTGAACACATTAGCCGTCTCAAATTAAATAATTTTATGATAAATATAATTATATCTTTAACTTTTAAAGTGATCTAGGTATACATTTTTTTTAATAAAGACGTACAGTAAATCCGTAAATGTAATTTAAATTAAGATCAGTCCTGTAAAACCCCACAACGTAGCAAACACGCGGCAAATCCCAAGCCAATCGAAAAAACTGGTTACTCATTTCTGGTTTAATATTTTTTTCCTCTTAACTTTATATTATTTCATCTTAACAAATGAACTAATCAAAACCACCTCTTACATATAATAATATTGCATTATAACGATAATATCTTTGAACTAGAAAGACCTATTTGGCACTGAGAGTATTGTGTATGCATAATATAGAACACATTTACTTAATATTTACAACAAAGAGAATATGAACGGCATCACAATAAATCCATTGCACCGCCCTAAGTAGAATTGAATGTAGGACAGCAGTCGTATATTGCTTTGTTTTCATAAAATGATAGTGAATTATAAGGCTTGCATTGCCATTAGGGTCAACCACCACGACGCAACACAAGTAACCTCGGTGTTTATTATTTATACATATAAATAATGTTAGAATGTGTGGTTTTTATACATATTTTTATATGGATTTCTTTTACGTATTTGCACCAATTTTTCGTTTTAAAAAGTGACTATTTTATTTAGGTATAAAATGTTCATCAAAATTACAAGAATTAGTAGGAAGCATCTGTCTCTGAATTACAGGCGCTTCTTTGGTTCAGCGGTTAACGGTAGTGATAGCAAAATATTTCTTTTATTAATAGTAAGTTGGCATACAGTACGCTAATATAATTTCAACGCTACATCGTGTAAACATCAAACTTGACCTATTTATAAGCTCAATATACTTTTATATGTTAGCATAAAAAGCGTTACTTTGTCTTTGTACGCAAGTCTATATTTTTTAAAATATATATTCGTTTTAGCTTCACGCTGTATCCCGCATCTGTCAAGTTAGGCAGAGGAAAGCTGGGAATCTAGTGTTAATACGCTTGTGTTTCCCACTTTCCGTAAACTCTCGAGTTGTTGCGTTATAAGTGGGAATTGAACCCGTATACTGTTGTTTTTAAAGTCACGGCGTTGATTTCTGCCACTCAACACGCAATGCCTCGAATTCGGCAGAAAGTGGGGAACGGAGTGTCTTAACACTAGGTTCCCTCTGCCTACCCTGCTGTGTACGGGATACAGCGTGAAGCTGATTTTTTTTTTTTTTTTTAAATATATGTATAAAAAATATATTTATGTGTAAGTTAAACCAGATAAAATAAATATTGGTCAATATTTTTTCTCACTTCTGCGCTGTTTCATAGATAGAGACATCTAAACAAACGGTTATCCCCTTTTGTATGACAAATTTGTTGTGCAATAGTATAATATTGTGATCGACCGACGCGTGCGTGCGTTTGTGCGCGTAGGTGGTTTCATAATAACTTTAGTCCATTGACCTCGGTTTTCTGTAGGTTACTAGATATCCACATTTCCGTATCCACATAAATGTATTATCATGACAAATATATGTGAGGTCGTCGTGGTGCAGGGGCACTGGCGTGTGATTTTAACGCGGAGGTTGTGAGTTTGATTCCCAGTCGGGAGAATTCATTTGTTTATTAAAATTTTCTTCGTTATGGTACCACGGCATAATCACCAGCGTTGAGTTCTGCAACTCAGTAATTTATGTATTTTAATTGTACAGTAAGTTCATGCAAACAATAACATGGATTAATATCACGTTTCAAATTACTCGGTCCGGTCACTCTCTCTCTCTCTCTCTAAAGCGCATCATTGGAAGCATTCGTTCAAGTGTGAAAAAGTAAAATTATAAGTGTAAAATAATGTTAATGTCAATATGAATAAAATAAAATATTTTCACACTTTAAATACAAAGAAAAAATTAGATTAAAATATCCCACTTAAAATGAAAACAGTCAACATAATGAACGAATGAAAAGGAATTATAACAAATATAAATAAAAATTAATATTTGTTATAATTCCGTACTTTAGGATATGTATTCTACGATACACCTTATAATGCAAGATTTGTTGTATCAGTTATTTTATCTATTTGATATGTATAGCGTGCAATTGATTGGATTGTTATTATCATGGGACGTCGATTGTTTCACAATGTGTAACTTAGTGGGAAATCTTAATTATTAATTGTCATGAGAAACCCTATTACCCTATATAACGTGTAAGGATAATAAGAAGCATTTGTAATTAAAAAAAATCCGGACAAGCGCGAGTCGGTCTCACTCACTGAGGGTTCCGTATAAAAATTGGGGGTCTCGGGCTTTTTCTGAAAATCAAGCTTAGCTTTAATTTCTTTTCATCCTCATTTGAACTAGCGGATTTAATTCCAAATTTTGCTCCCCTTTTAAGGCTACTATTTTTTAGAATTTAATCACAAATGAATACTTTTTGATTTTTTCCTGAACTACCTGCAGATTCTAGCTGCCAAATTTCATAATTCTAGATCAATCAGAAGTACTCTATTAATTTTGATTCTCTTTATAGTGTTGAAATACACTTTTTTTGCGGTATACACGGCCATATCTTTTTCCTAAGTATATGTATAAATATGATTTATCCAGGAAATCAAGGGACCGTAGATTTGAGTATACGGTTTGAATTTCAACTCGATATCAGAAAGCGTTCCTGAGATAAAGACTCTTGACAGACAGAAAGACAAACAGACGGACGGATGAACGTGCGGACGTGCGGTGGCGCTGTTTTTTTAGAATAAGGATTTATTGTCAGTTAATTTATATAATTATCCTATCCTATTCTTCTATAATATTATAAAAAAAGTTTGTGAGGATGGATGTTTGTTCCATTTTCATGCAAAAACTATTGAACGAATTTTGAATAAATATTACAGTAATGAAGCTTATACAACAAAATAACATAAAGGCTATAATTTATGTAAGTAGTTTGTATAATTTCCATATAATACATATAATGTAAGTTAAAGCGGACGAAGCCGCAGGTGCGTTGCTAGTGACTATATATTTGTACGTTTGTTTTTATTAAAATATTATTGAACTATTATCGCCTATTTACATGACTCAAGTTATAAGCTTAAAGCTGTAAGCTTATGTATTTTACAAACATATTTAGATTAAACTCTATCTATAGTAGGAACGCCACAGAACTGGTTCCTCAGTCGGGTATGCGATGAATACGAAAGTTACGACGAAAGGAAAACAAGTGAAGTGGACTGTGTAATAATATCAACAGCTTACGTTGCACTCACTTCCACCTTTACCATACCATACCATACTTTTATATATTTTTTTTATTATATCTTTTGCTAATCAATTCAGTTTGTTATATAAAAGTGAATTGAATTGATAGTGATCACATATCAGCATTTTTAACGTTTTGGTTTAATTTGATGGACATGCAAAATGCATAGGTTTATGGAATAAAAAAATAAATAAATCAGTTTTACGCTGTATCCCGCACACAGCAGAGTAGGCAGAGGGAATCTAGTGTTATGACACTCAGTTCCCCACTTTCTGCCGAATTCAGGAGGCATTGCGTGTTGAGTGGCAGAACCCAACGTGGCGCTTTGCCTCGACACCAGAGAAGAAATGGAAATATAAATTTAAGTAAATATTTCATCTCCTCGAGAGGGGATCGAACCCACAACCAATCGGTTTCACAGTCACACTTTGTGCCCCTGCGCCACGACTGGCCTCAGGTGTATGGGATGATTAATTAATAAATACTAGACCAGTAGTGGCATAGGAACACAACCATGCGGCGGTAAAAGCGACAGGTTGTGGGTAAAATTCCCACTCCAGGAAATGAAATGTTTAATATTTTCATTGCCTCGCTCTGTTGCTGAGGCAAAGCGCGGTATTCTGTCCCGCCACTCAACACACAATGTCTCCAGAATTAGTCGAAGGTTTTAACACTAGGTTCCCTATGGTTACCCTGGTGTGTGGGGTACAGCGTGACGCTAAAAAAAAAGAATTGGTATTGATCAAATATCAGCATTTTTAACTTACTGGTGATAATGTCTGATCAACCTATGCAAAAACTATATTATGTATATGGAATGATCGATTGCAACGTTTCTTGACACAGTAGTAACAAACAACATTAACTGGCATTCACAATTTAATCAAGGCGAAGCAGACGTACCGATGTTTGTAAATATAGAAGTGCGAGCCCGGTCGGTGTCAAGGACGGGCCCTCCATCCTCCACTCGGCGATTAGCTCCGGCGAGCCCACTCTACCGAGATCTCTTAGCGCACGCTCACTTAAACCATATAGCGAAGATTAAATGAAATGGCGCGGACCACTCGTATCTGGCTTCTTATCCCTCAAGGGTCGAGTTCCAGTTAAACCGTTCACGAGACATTTATATAATAACCAACTTTAGTTATTTCAGCTTAGATGTTGTTCACTTATCGCTGATTAAATAGTATTTATTATACTGTCTCTATTATAAATTTTAGATTTGTAAAGTGCAGTTGTGAGAAAACATTCATGTCGATCATATTGGAATATTTCAAAACTAATTGGTAATACTAAAATTTTTTTTAATCTATTTTTTATAACTCTTACCGAGTTGTATTGCTAAAATATTGATTTGTGAACAATTTTGTAATTTTAATTGCCTCTGATTTATTTATTATGTAGTAGCACATGTATGTATGTACATATGTTTTTCGTACATAAATAATTAATATTTCTGCTTAATCAATTTCGAATATTATGTTTCTTGTTAATAATTATTAATTAGATTTTTTTTACCAATTTTATAATAAATAAGCAAACATTTTAACATTGGAATTTTTTCATCCAAGTCTAATCAGCTCTCACTATGTTTTTAATTACTGTAGTAGCTCTACATTTGAACAGCGCTACCGTTGTGTTTTATTCTTTTGTATGCTTAATACTGCCTTTAGGTAATAAAAAGCATTTTAGTTTTAATGTTAAGTAAATGGCATCCAGTTAAGTATAACATTATTTCATTTCATTTTTTAATGTCATACACACAACATATATAATTTAATTAAATTATAAATGTTCTCAATAATAAGTAAGCGTCAATAATTAAGTATTTATAGTCAAGATATATATATAAAAAAAAATTATAGTGCATGCCAGTTTTAAATTATCTGCATCGCATGAAATTATATATGTGATTTTTTTTAATAGTTTTGTCACAGATTTCATTATTTTTATTTTTATTATTTTTTTGTCGTCATTTTACGCTAAATAAGGATTTTACGCATTGGATTATCAAATATTATTTCAGAAACTCATAAGTAAAGCAGAATTTTGTAGATATTGCTAATGCAAAATCCTTTATATAGTTATTTAGACAAATTTCACAAATATATAAAATATTTAAAAAAAATATAATTTTGTGAAATTTGTCTCTTTAACATTTATTTGCATGCATAGCCTGTGCTAGCGAGTATTGTGTTGCATGCAGGTCTAGACGCGCCTCACAGCAGCTATCCAGGAGTGCCGAAAGCATCGACCAGTCCTACAAAAGGTAAAATATAGAAATTCCTGTATATATATATTTTTTAAATTATAAAGATAGTTTTTAATAAGCAAGAAGTAAGATAGTTTTTTTTATAAGCTTTTTTTTTCTGCGCTTCCTATATAATAAGTAAGATCACGTATGAAAGTATGGAAAAATCTGGAGGAAACGTTCAATGCAAACAGGAAATACTGTATTTTTGTACATAATCATAACTCGTTCATTTAAAACATATGTATGTGTAATAATCTGTTTTTAGAATTATTAATTTATATGTACATTACATTATTCATGTTATTTACTTATCACTCGATACTAAAATAAATTACCAATCTACTATATTCATATCGTATGTCATCACGTGTCCATACTGAAAGTACGAATCGTTGAAAAGACGATAAATTAAGATAAACTCGCGACACGCTGATTGATCCCGGTTGTATATGTTAAAACAGATCTGGAAAGTTATTTAGGGCGTCTAATGTCATCACTTGCCAATTAAATGTACGGACAGACGGGTTTTTTTTTGGAATTTTCGCAATTTGCGTACGTTAAAATGGCCGTCAAAGTTGAAGTTTAGAGGCCAGTCGTGGCGCAGGGGCACAAAGTGTGACTGTAAAACCGACTGGTTGCGGGTACGATCCCCACTCGAGGAGATGAAATATTTACTTAAATTTATATTTCCATTTCTTCGCTCTGGGGTCGAGGCAAAGCGCGGCGTTGAGTCCTGTCACTCAACATGCAATGCCTCCAGAATCCGGCAGAAAGTGGGGAACGGAGTGTCTTAACACTAGGTTCCCTCTGCCTACCCTGCTGTTTGTGTGGGATACAGCGTGAAACTAAATGATTTTTATTTAAGTTGAAGTGTCTGGCTCTTAGTACCTACTTCACTGTTTGTTTCGATTCGTGTGATTTTTATTCTGTTCACATCTGTCATTGTTCTGTTGCAATTTGTACTAGTACCTAGGATAAAGGCCTACATAGATATAAGAAACCTTACCTAGGTTATATATATGGATAATAATTATTATAAATATGCATTTATATTAGGACGATGTGAGATCTAATAATATACGTATGTAATAAGGATATAAAAGTGTAATATAATATGTATAATAATATCAACTCACAATTTTTATTGAAATATAATAAGTACATAATATGGTTAATTATAGTAAATAAAAATATTTAAATAAATAAATGTTTATCTTAATATTTTTCCTTACGACGACATTGATTTCGAAGCCAGGAAATCGTTGATCTGATAGAAATGTGATATTAATATAAAAAAAAACTTTTAAAAATTTACTTTGTGCTTAGTTATGAGTATTGAGCTCTGCGTGTAATATAATTTTTCAATATTTCAGGTCGAAAAGTCGCTCTGTGGACCATGGCTTCGCGGCCCCCTTTGACTTGGAATCACTTCGCTCTAAAGTGGAAGGAAGATTTGATGCTGTAAATAGAGGTAAATTTTAATGTAATAATTATGATTTTTTTACAAAAAAAAAAACAACTTCCCCAATTTTGAACGGAGCCTAACCAAACTTTCATCAAACAACCCTTGAAGTATATCTTTCGAATAAAAAAAAACATTGAAATCAGTTAGTGTGGTAATGAGTTATTCATCTTTTTGTGGCACACTTACGAAATTAAAGACTTATATGATTTTCTCATGGATATCATTGTCAGAAATGGACCAAATTAAAATGGTAGTCCCGAGGAGTAATAGCTTTCAAATAAAGAATCATCAAAATAGTTTCACCCAGTCAAAAGTTTTGAGGTAACAAACAAAAATACAGTCAAATTGATAACCTCCTCCTTACAGAAGTCGGCTAAAAAATATATCTACTTTATGTAAGCTTCGTAGCGCGTTTGTTTTATAAGACCAGGGAAGTGACAATAATTTAAATATAATTCAAGAGTGTAACGTAGCCCTTTGAGTTCTGTCACTCAACACGCAATGCCTCCAGAATTCGGCAGAAAGTGGGGAACGGAGTGTCTTAACACTAGGTTCCTTTTCCCTACTCTGTAGTGTGCGGGATACAGCGTGAAGCTTATTAAACGAAGCCCACGACGGTCGTGTTAAAATACAAACCCTACTCTACTATGGTGGGAAGAATATTGACGTATGATGGTGATTTTTTATTTATTTACTGTATGTATACCTTTAGAGCGCAAGTGCCTCTTGACACGTACGCACAGAACCGTTGTACAGCAATCGCTTAATTCTTTAAATACCTATACGAATATATTCTCCTTTCTCCTTAAAAAAAATAGTATTTATTCTGCCATTACAAATTATGCAGATCTGTATTTTACACAAATCTTACAAAGATTGGATAAACAACACTTCTTACTAATAGACATCCATTTATATTGGTGATAAAACGGCATCCGGGTTTAGTGTATATACGAAAATCCTGTATATTTATTTCAATCTGGAGCTTGTTTATTTATAATTTAAATTTCAGGATGCCCGATATAATTATTGCGATGTATTTCAATGGTGATTTATGAGTCCGTCCGTTAGTGACTAAGGAGTTTATTTGAGTGTTGGAATTTAGGACCGATGTCATAAGGAAAATTATGTGCGAACGTATGATTATAAATAAATACGTAGGTACTTTATATTTTTGGTCAGTTTCAGATTTTGATATTTTCAGTATGATTACGTATGAGCTGACTCCACGTTTTATGTTTATTCGTAAGCGTGTGATATTCACAGCAATTATTTTTTTTTTTCATATTTACTGACGTTGATATTTTGACACTGTTCTGGTCTGTTTTGGTTGGACATTAGTCTACATTAAAGAGCTTTTTTTGTACTGTCAAATACATTTAGATTTTCTTAAAATTTTTACTATCTCTGTGTTTAGATCCATTTCCATTAAGACAAAGAAAGTTAGTTTACGCTATTATTATTTATGTAGTTTTTTTATGTCTTATCATTTACTAACATATTAAAAAATACCTCAAAATTGTTTGTCCCTCAACACAGTGTCCTTGTGGCCAACAAAAAAAAATGCTTTTTTCTTATTACATTATTATTTTGCCTTCATAATTGCATACAACCGTAAGCACATGTATGAGGTACCCATCTTATTTAATCTATCCTGTAAATTGAACAAGCTTTTTTTAACTTCACACTGTATCCCGTATATAGCAGGGTACCTACAGGAACCTAGTGTTAAGAAAATTAAAACACCATTTTACATTTTTTTTGAGGCGTTACTTGTAGAGCGAGGTCGTTATCGGGGCGAGAAAATAAATATATTTAATAGTTTTCCTCGAGTGGGATCGAACTCACAACCCATGGCCTTTACAGTCGCACACTTGTGCCACCGCGCCACCGACTGGCCTCAAAACTTTTTTTATAATTATTTTCTACGAAAAAAATCTGTACGACAAGACACTTTGGGAATAGGTAGTTAAGCAAACGAGTTACTTCATTAAACAAATGGACCCATATAGCAGCGGAGCCAAGTCCACTCACGGGAAAAGAGAGATGAGATTTCATTAAAACTTTTAATCAATTTATTACGAATTAAATAAAACTGTAACTGTTTGTAGTTCTTAATATGTATGTAGTTAATTCAAAAAACATACGTCTATTTTTATAATAAAAAAGCTAGTGTCAGCTGATTTTAAGGCCGTTGTGTCACTGGGGCACAAGCGTGCTTGCAACGCGAGAGTTGTGGATTCGGTTCCCATCTGGAGGAATGAAATATGTATTTAATATTATCATTTCCTTGCTCTGCGTACCAGGCAAAATGCGGCGATGAGGTCCGCCACTCAACACGCAGTGCCCCAGAATTCGCTAGAATGTGAGGACCGGAAGTGTCTTAATCGGAGTGTTTTAACACTAGGGTTTTTTATTTTAGTATTACACCATTAAAAACACAGAGTACCGTGTTTATCTTATTATTATATCTAATTTCCTTATTACTATATATTTTTTAATTTATACCTATATTACAGTATTATTTATATACACAATTAATATCAAACATAAGAAATGATTATGTCTATCTTTACATTATTTTTATAAATTTTTATTTTAACTGACAACTATGGTATCTTAGTACTAAAACTATATATATATATATATATATATATATATATATATATATATATATGTCTACACTTAATAACACAATTATTTAAACAGACATTTGAATACTTTATATATTTAAACTAGCGACCCGCTCGCGGCTTCGCCCGCTTTAACTACTGAATTATTCATGTAATGTACCTATGTTTGCAAAACACTTAAGATTACTAATGTGAAAATTATTTAAACCTTAATGCAACCCGCATTTTCGTAGTTCCAATAAGGATGTTCCAATTGTTTAAAAAAACACACTTAAACAAATGACACAAACAACAGAAAACTTTAACGAAAGAAATTATAAACAACAGACTACCTTTTATTCTCTTACCCAAAAATACTTAAACGAAAGATGTAACCAACTATGTCGCGTTGAAATACATTATAATTATTGGATAACTCTAAAATACGTGCAATCGCTTCTAAATTAACTTTACTATAGAGCCAGGCGCAGAATTGAAGCATTCTCTCGTCCATCTCCGTAGTAGCTCCGAACGACATCTGGACGTTGACACAGTATGAAATTGGAAGGATTATCGAATGCCATCTAGGCGGTCAACTCAGTCAGGAGAGACCCTCGGTTTCCTGAGGGAGGCCCATCTTAAACGACCAAGGTTTAATGCAAGTCTCATGAGTCGGATT
>JAATLQ010015738.1:5216-43765 GCA_013421005.1 Heliconius erato x Heliconius himera | reverse complement strand
GCGGGCGACAGTTTGAATCTGCACTTTTCCAATATCTTGGAAAAATGATCGGATTCAAACATCGCAAAACAACCGCGTATCACCCAGCTTGCAACGGGCTAGTGGAACGATTCCACAGGCAGTTAAAGGCAGCAATAATGTGCCACGCAGATATGAATTGGGTGGACACATTGCCATTGGTACTACTTGGCATACGTAGTGCATTTAAAGACGATCTCCAGTCATCTTCCGCTGAACTGGTTTACGGCGAGCCATTGCGCTTACCTGGAGAGTTCTTCCAGGCCGCAGCTCCCCATTCCACGGATTTGTCGGAGTTCACTTCACGTCTTCGCCAATTTGCCTCAAAGCTGCAGCCATCACCAGCTGCGCGGCATATTAAAAGCAAAATTTTTATCTTTAAAGATTTAGCTTTGTGTAGTCACGTTTTTCTTAGGGATTACTCTTTACGTGGTGCTTTACAACCACCTTACACTGGCCCCTACGAAGTTCTAGAACGTGGTGAAAAAACATTTAAAATATCCATAAAGGGAAAAAGCGTGACAGTATCAATAGACCGCATCAAACCAGCCTACATACTGTCTGATCCTTCTCCTAATCCTATTTCCACGCCTACTCCTAAACAAAAACCTGATTCTTCTTCCAATCCTTCTATTCAAGATAACTTAAAGCGTACTCGCTCAAACAGAATTGTTAGATTTCCCGATTATTATCGCCCTTGACAGTCTCTGGTGGGGGGTGGTGTGGCTTACATTTTACATAAAAACATGCCAACACTAATTTCATAAAAAATATCGAATTATAAAATTATATCTAATATGTAATATCGACTCATTAACATCCCTATTTATTAAAGACGACACATGCGCTCACGCAGAGGTCAAACCCAGTCGTAAGCTTGATCCGACGCGAAGCGCATGTCTCCCGCTTGCTTGTCACTATCGCCACGTGAACTAGATATTCTGTGCTTTTTCTTACTATTTCTCCTTCTTACTTGTTTTCTATATTCTGTGACTGTAATTGCTTTCTACTGTGCTTGTGTCTTGACTTTTTCTCTTATTTCGTGCCTTCTAAACTATAGTATTTAAGTGTGTAAATTGTGGACCTTTAAATAATAAACTGTGTAATAAAAAGTGACTTTTTATTTATATTATCTACACGCTTATAACTAAACACTTAACACCTAAAGCTAATTAGCTTGTAGGTATTATGAACAGAATTGTTGTCTTCTAAAAAGTGTTTTATTTATTTAGAACATCGAAATATATCAGGCGAATTGGCAAAAAATAAATACGCTTCCAATAAATAAGAAAAAAACATGAGACACGACAGCGTACATTACAAATAGACGGAAAAATATTAAAAAAATAAAATGAAAATGTAATTTACAGGTCTTTTATAAAAAAAAAACATTACAAATTTATTTTTGTAATTGATCTCGACTCGGTGAACGAGTCTGACTCGCACTTGAACGGTTTTTACTTTTTGCCTTCTTGTACCTTTCAAATTTTAAAAGGTAAAAGGAAAGAAGAAGATTATAGATTTTTTTCAGTTATTTCCACATATGAGCTTACTAACAGACTGTATACAATTTTATTGTTTGTTAAGAGTCATTTCATCTATCATCCCTGCATAAAGTGGCGCAGTGGGTGAGTGGTGGTAACCAGGGTGATTTGGATAGTTCGATTTTTAATCGGAATGGAGTATTTTATTTTGAATAGTTAAGATAAAATGTAACGCTTGGTTTAGCCATGGATAACAGAGTGACTTGACACTAGTTTTTTTCTGCCTACCCTGCTATGCAGGTTAATAGTAAACTTAAAATAAGTTGTCTATGGCATTTAAAAACTCGGTAAACGTTGATATTTTTTTGAATCTTTAATGCATTTTATGATAGTAATATTAATATTATTTTGTTATACAAAAATGTTATTTATTCTTTAATAATTTAGAAACATAAGCACAATCTGACATTATTTCAGTTGGAATAAGCTTAGCCGGGAGGTAAACACGTACATATGACGCACTTGATTCAGATTGACGTGTACGCATAACGTCTAATAGGATGTTTCTGAGATTTATACGCAAAGAGCTTTTAGGACAGAAATTTTATTTAAGGAAAATAAATAAATAACTCAGATGTTTTTTATAATTTTCGCATTCTAATGCGGCAAATAAATTCATGTAAGTCCTGAGAGCAACTTAATGCTAATCCTAAAATCTTTAAACCTTTGCACGCAATAGTCGTATTTAATTTTCTACTATATAAATATATCTTATAAATTTCAAAATAGCAAAATATTAAATTATCTCCTTGTTTTTTTTTAAAATGTTTAATGGTATTTAAATACTGAAAAGTATATATGTCTCAATATAAACTTTTTTATTAGTTTTTTGCTTCTAATTACTTAGTTAGAATATGTCCTAAATAAGTTACAATTTTTATTTTATTTTAAGTTACAATAATGTTTCTGTAAAGTTATATTTATGTAGAACTTGTATATATACACTAACCGTTCTATTTTCACTTTGAGACATGTTCATTTGTTTATTTTCGTCTTCTTAGTGTGGTTAGAGAAAGCTCGCCGTTGCGTCTGTTATCTATAAGTCTTAACATGATTTTTCTTTAAGTGAGAAATAATTACACACTGTATATCTCGTTTATAATTTATGATTAAAGTAAAAAAACACATTATTTATTTATAAAAAATATTATTATAAACTACATAATACCCGCCTACGTAGTTACTCTTTACTGTCACTTTGTATAAATTAGTCATCGACAAGTCCATGCGAGTACATTGGACTAACGTGAATATGGGTTTTGACGTCAATAATGTTAGTTAGCTGTTGAGAACGCGCCACTTTAGACCTACTGTCCGAGTAATCTAATAGAACATGGATGAGACTTCCCTCCAATAAACTAGTTAACTGGGACTCGTAAGGGCAATGTATGAGGACGTGAGAAAGCTTTTAATTAGAGCTTTTGTTGTTCGTTTCAACGTATCACACTTCTCCATTTGCGAAAGAAGAAATAATTAGCGAATTATCTCTTTCCTCATCTTCTTATTCCAAGCGTAGAAACGCAATAGTAAAAAATAATAGGATAAAATTCTATTTTAATATAAGTTTAATTTTGTAATTGTCAAAAATCAGAACATTAATATATCATAATTAATAGTTTACCCAACTATGTTAAGCTATTATTTACAACTGTATCAAGTATAACAGATTATTATTGTAAAATCACTTAATTTTCATTTTCGTTACTATAAAAATTAAGGCTTTTCATTTTTGAACATTTTTAAAGTGTTGTTCAACACTTAGGAAAGAAAAAAAATGTTAGTTGTAACAAGCGTATAAGAATTTCATTGCAGCCCGATGAGAACGTATGGCTTAGTTGGTCAAAGTGCTTGGACCGTTTCCAAAGCGGCGCGGGTTCAAATCCCGCTACGTTCAAATTTTTATACGTTTTTATGATAAGTATTTGAGATTTTCATATTTATTACATTACATTTGCGTTTCATAAAAATTATGTAAAATATAGAGAAAAATTAATTTTAATTCAAAATCCAGCTGGCATCTAGAATCTAATTGGGCGAAGCGATTAATTTAGGTAAGAGGTAAAGTTCGCTCTAAATGTCTCCTTACAATGCGAGCCATCTCGAGCAATTCATGATATCGGGAGTTATGCCCCGCTCTTCGTTCAGCGATGCTGTGCTCCGAGCTGGAACTATAATAATTATGAAACTTTCTGAGTGGCTATTAACTTTGTGATATATACATATTTTACTTTCAATCCATTTTTAGGGATATTTGACTTGAAAATGGTTTTTATTTAACAACATAATTAACATTTGAGGCCATCGTGGCACATAGGTATAAGGATGTGACTGTAACGCGACGGTTGTGGGTTCGATTCCTACGCGAGAGAATGAATTATTATAAATAAATAAATAAATTAGCTTCAGGTCACGTAAAAAGCTGGATGTATGAAGAGGTTGATGACAGTTTTTATTTTTAATTAGCTTCACGCTGTATCCCGCACGCAGCAGGGTAGGCAGAGGGAACCTAGTGTTAAGGCACTCCGTTCCCCACTTTCCGCTGAATTCTGGAGGCATTGCGTGTTGAGTGGCGGAACGCCGTGCTTTGCCCCGACACCATAGTGAAGAAATGAAAATATACATTTAAATAAATATTTCATGTCCTCGAGTGGGAAACGAACCCAAAACCAGTCGGTTTTGCAGTCACACCTCGTGCCGCTGCGCCACGACTGGCCTCAGCAATAATATTTACTTTAAAAAAAGCGCCAAATTCAAATTCGTCCCACTCTTCGAGCACTCTATAAATATATACAAAATGTTGTGTAATAACTGCAAATTACATATAACATTAAAATTTTTTGATACCCTGAAGCTATAATACGGTCCGTGTTTTCCTCGTCAACTTGGACGTTTATTGGTTTTTCTGGAGTAAAATTATTATCGTCATTCATTACCGTCCCAATTTGCCAGCAAGGAGTGTGAAGTATAATCAGGCGTAAAATTACTCTCCTAAGACTGATGGCCGAAAGGCGCTAAGCTCTAGGCCAATAAACGGAAATAGGCCGCACTTAAAATATAAAATAACTTTTTACGTGGAACGGCTGTTATTCTTTGACTGTAGATTTAATTAATTTTCTCTCAACCCTTAAAGAATTATTAGCGCAAAAGTAAATAGGTTTTGTGAAATTTGTTATTATTAAAACTAATTTGTATACATAAATTTCAATATGTGATGAATTGAAGTTTGTGATAAGAAGTTTACAAATACAGATAATATATATTTTTTTATCGGTACGGTAGGCAGAGGGAGTACTCCAACTCTACAATGTTACGACACTCCACACCCCACTTTCCAGCGAATTCTGAAAGCAAGAAGTAGATGAACAAAAAAAATACAATTTAGACCGCGTTTGATAAACAAAAAAAAGCGCAAGGTTTAAAAATAATAAAACTATGTGACAGATAAAGACGGCAATAGATTTTTAAATTGGTTCAAAATTAAATTATCTATAGATACAAGTAACATCAATAGACTATTTCAAAAGCAATAAGCAGTTCTATTATTATTGGTTCTGAAGCTTATTCTTACGGGAAATCATTTTGTACCGAATAAAAGTATTTGGCTAGAGCAGTGGTTCCCAACCAGTGGTCCGCGGACCACCAGTGGTCCGCAGAAGCTTAAATATGGTCCGCGAACGATTTTAATTTTGTGACTGGGTATGGTGAGGCAAAGTTTCTGTTTAATTATCACAGTAAATTTTTATTATACCTATATGCATAGTGGTCCCTGTTACCAAGAAATATATAAAAGTGGTCCTTGATCAAGAAAAGGTTGGGAACCCCTGGGCTAGAGAAACAATTTTAGACCCTCGTCAATTTGATACTTCAGGATAACCAAATATCTGCTTAACGTCACGTTTTTGTTACGGTGTGGCTTTATGGTAGCTTAACAAAGGTATCTAAGTGGAAGATGAAAATAAATATAATGAAGTAGATTAAGTAAGCAAATGTTATGAAAATAATTAACCGTTCTGACAAATACTCTTAATTAGGTTACTTTTAATACAGATTTATTTTGTTTATTTTGAAGTGTTTTTTTTAAACAAATTTTAAAAAATACCTTGTAATCCACAGTTCGATTGACAATTTTTAACCTACTTTAGTATCACCAAAATAGTGCTATAATATTAACTAAATAGATATTTGCATAGCTTTTATCAAGTTTTGAAAAAGTATCGTGTTGATGTACCGTACAACGATCTAAAAAAAACTCAAGTACGGGCCGGTATTGTGTGCAAAGCTGTTAAAAGTTCGATTTCGTAGCCACTTCCCGTAGAGTGTATATAGCGCAAGCATTATAACAGGCAGATAGAGAGTAAGAACAGTTTCAAAGTGTTAAATATAAGTTCATGCATTGGGTCATCTCTTAAACGATGGCCGATTTTTCGCATTGACAAATATTATTATAATTAATACCTATTTTATTATTAGTATTTTTTTGTATCTTATTCTACTGGCATCCATAATTAAAACTAGCTTTTGTAAGTCTATATTAAAGACTAGTCGCCCAAAGATAAAATATAAATTATGTTCTTCCAAAAACTGCAGCACAAGATAACTGCTCACTATCAATGGTTTTCTGCTTGAAAGGGTTTGCAATGCCATCAGCGGCCGACAGTCTGAGATAACTTTTAAAATTTACTTTTATTTTCGCTAATGGTCCTTTTTATATAATACTAGCTTTCAGATTTATTTATTTTATTAAAATTAACACACAGCAGGGGATAGGCTGAGGGAACCTAATGCTAAGACACTCCATTCACTTTCCGCCGAAATCTGGGGGCATTGCGTGTTGAGTGGCGTAACTCAACGCCAGAGCGAAGAAATGAAAATATAAATTTAAATAAATATTTAATTTCCTCGAGTGGATATCGAACCCACAACCAGTCGATTTTGCAGTCTTACTTTGAGCCTCTGCGCAACGACTGGCCTCATATATTTTATTATTCAGATTTATATATTTTTATCTTTTATAATACTAGCTAGCGGCTTTGTCGAAGTGGTCCATTGTAGAATACTAAAAGTTTTGTATTTTATACATGACACATTCTAAGTCCCACGTCAACTCTGACCGCATGTAGTGGGTTACTTCGAAACGATTAATGTGGTCTAATATAGCCTTTGTCGATAAATACTAGCTATCTAACATAAAACGAAACAATTCGAACTCCATTGGTTCTTAAGTTTAGTGTGTTCAACCAAACATACTTGAATAAAGCTATATAATGTTAATACAGTAGAGTTACTTTCGTTATTAAATTACTATTGAAAATGTAGTAGAAGCTTTAGTTAATAAACGTAGCTTAAACGTATCGTACATAAAAAAAATAGATTAACTGTCAGTTGGAATCGCATACTGAGGGTTCCTTACCAAATTCGGGACTGTAGGTGAACGGGACGTACAACTTACAAATGTTGACAACTTAAGTTTGCCTGTGTGTGGCCTCGTTTTGTATGAAATTAATTACAATTACAAGTTAGTAATGACATTTTTTATTGTAAACACTCGTATTTTCTCTTTTTTCGCAAAAAGAAAAACAAAAACTTGTCATTGTAAACATATTATACACATGCGTTTTTTTTAAATAAACAACACACCATATTGTTACTGTAAGAGTATTTCATTGCATTTGGGATCAGGGCTGGCTCTTTCATGTCCCAGCAATCTATTTGTCTACGTCTGTCTGACAGAGAGCTATTGTTCTCGGTTGTGTCCACCGCGATTTTGAGCTACATCTGCTGAACTAATAATAGATATGTCTAAATATATTATGATTAACATTGTATTCTTTCAAATATAGTAAGAATTTACTCAATTTTCTTTATAATTTATTTTAAATATATGTATATTAAAATCAATACATAAAAAATATACAAAAAATTGGTTATATTCGTAGCCAGCTTTACGCTGTACGCTGCACACAGCAGGGTAGGCAGAGGGAACCTTGTGTTAAGACACCCCGTTTATCACTTCCCGCCGAATTCAGAAGGCATTGCGTGTTGAGTGGCGGAACTCAACAACGCTATTTGCCTCAACACCAGAGCGAAGAAACAGAAATATAAATTTATATAAATATTTCTTGTAAATTTATATTTTGAAATGGGTAACTTTGACACAAAGAGAGTCATAATTATACTTCTTAATAATCTAGACAATATTGGTTCATATTTTTATTAAATAATGGATGTAACTGATGCAGTAAAAAAAAACAATCACTCCACAGTTTTGTTTTATATTACTAAAAAGTGAGAAGTAGTTCAGAGCGTTTGGTATTTGTATACTATATATTTTTAATCAGCATCAAAAACTGATGACATTTAGATAACAGAAAACATTTAGGGAAAAAAGAAAACAAGCGAAAATAATTTAAATAAACAAAAAAATTGTAAGAACTTGAGTATTGTCTATTTCCCATCTCCCTCATAATATTATTAATACTAAAGTCATTATCTTCATCTATATTTGTGTTTTCCCTGTGCTGAGTCTCAATTTTATTTTCGTCTTTAAAACGAACATTTATTCATTAAAATAATCATATTAAATAAAAATAGTCAAAAGTCATACAGAAAAGTTATCAAAAATAGTTCCCACTGTCAATATTATCCGAACAAATCTAATTTACCCAGATTGACTGTACTGTTTATATAATCTAACTGCTAAGCCGTATGTTATATGTGTGTGTATATGACGGACGGTTTAATATCTTTTCATTCAAAAAAATTGTAACTCAGGTTTAATTAAACCGGGGGTTATAAGGAAATATTGGTACTTTGAGGTCAAGACTATAGATATTAAAAACGACAGATTCTTCAGTATACTCATATTTTTGGAATTACAATGTTATTATATTTCTGGAAATGTTCATATATTTTTAAAACTTTTAATGATTCCATTTTATCATTTATTAGTGAAAAACTTATGTACAACATTTTTTATAAAGAGTTCAAGATGCAAGTCATCTTCAAATCTTTACAAAGTAGGCAATTCCTTGGTCTGGCCATTTATTATTATGTTCTACAGGAAGTTAAATAGTTTAGGTTAAATATTCTATAATTAAGTAAAAATGTGCTTATATTAAAATCGTATCGGATCCATGTCTGTACGTCTGTACAAGCAAGATATATTTGAAAAAATGGCAATGATTTTTAAAAATTGTGTCTCCTGCATTTACGTTAATCTCTGAAACGCCTTAGCTGATTTTATTGCAGTTTTCACTGTTGTATTTTGACAAGCTTCCTTTAATATTTAGTTTTTTTTATTTTAATCAATCTTATAAAGAAAAAAGATATACCATTATAAAGAAATCTGTTCTATAAACTTTATGTCAATACCTGTTTTATTGAATTGGCTGGAAATTTACTTTTCAATATAAGTACAGATATTGTTTTTAAAATGATTTAAGAGTTAGATCGGGTGAAATCGCGAGCGAGTCGCTAGTCGTTCTATAATGTATTAGGACCTACGTAAAAAAAGATAATTTACATATTGATAAAATATTCCTCGTCTCCACTTCATAATACTTATCGTAGACGTAGCTAAATCAACAATAATTTAGTTACCCGAACCTTTAATCCGAAGCGGTGCTTCGGTGATGGTTTTCCGATCCTATTAACCGCAAAGCTGAGAGTTGATTAACTGAATGCTATAGCGAGGGCAAACGATCGTAGATATTACTAGCTGCTCGCTTATAATAATTTTACTTTAAGTTTATCTTAATATTTTAGTTATTTTTTCTAATTTAATAGTACCTAACTGAAAATGAATTTAGTGATATTATTTTAAAGACAAATATTCAGATGTTTTATATAAGATGATAATAACTCGAATCAGGGCCGAAGGCCTGGAATGGAGTGTTTTCAATAACAATAGGTTGTCTCTACCTACCCTGCTGTAGCTATACGGAATAGAGCGTTAAGTTTCAAAATACAAAACAAAGAAATAAAATCAACATTTGTGTAAAGGTGATTAGATTTCACTATAGAAAATCTTCGCTACGATAACAGTAGATTTACTTTGTCTTCGGTGATTAATCTAACAATCTGCTTAAGCAGTTGTATAGGGATGTACTAATCTAGGCATTTAAGCATTAAACCGTTGACTAGAATAGTATCTGTATTAATACTGTACATGTGTCTATACTAGTTAGTTAATTAAACACAGTGTATAATTAATATTAACATTACTACGTACGTATCATAAATATTTCATTACATTTAGAGGCCAGTCGCGGCACAGGGGCACAAAGAGTGACTGTAAAACCGACGTGGTTGTGGGTTCGATCCCCACTCGAGGAGATGAAATATTTACTTAAATTTATATTTCCATTTCTTCGCTCTGGTCGAGGCAAAGCTCGGCATTGAGTTCTGCCACTCAACACGCAATGCTTCCAGAACTCGGTAGAAAGTGGGGAACGGAGTGTTTTAACACTAGGTTCCCTTTGCCTATCCTGCTGTGGCTGCGGGATATAGCGTGAAGCTGATTTTTTTAAATAAATATTTCATTTATATCTAGGTTTTAACGGAAATTATTTAGTCAAAGGCATAAAATATAATGTGATTGACTTTGACTAAGGCCTTAAGTCTGATCTGAGGATTGTCTAATGAAACTAGAGGCGCAGAAGCTCCAACGTTTGACCATAACATATATTCAAAACATAAATTTATTATAAAATAGATGTAGTTTATTGCTAAGACTTTGAATTGTGTTGATATCTCTTAAGGATGTCAATAAGATGTTCAACAACAGAAATATAAAATCTACATTACGTATATTTGTTTGATAAGACCTGATCATATTTCCGATTTGAAAAATAGTCAGTAATGTTGGTAAAGTGCAATATTAAACCACGATGGTAGCTTAATATGTGTAATATGTTCGTGTATATTTTATATCCATTATTTCATTTAAAATGTAAAATAGATTAAGATTAAAATTCTAAATATTTACTGTGCTTATATATCTTTACTTCTATAAAGTTTTTTTTTAGAATCAAAGTTCTTACTTTGAATATTGATATTAATATTAATATAATTTAAGCATCGATGAAAGAATCAAATGCATCGTTTTGTCAGCAAAATTTTATATGAAATAAACGTTACACGAACTTTTTGATGCTATTTAGTGTTAGTTCAAGGGTGTAATTGTTTAAAGTTTTAATATACTAGCTAAATTAATTAGTTTTCGTAATATATTCTTTTATATATTTTTGAAATATACAGGCTTACTATTTATGTATATACATATAATGAAGACAAGGTAATATGGATAGTAAAATATATATTTCCTCATTTTAATTGTGTGTTTGCACATCGCGAGGTATTTCGACGATAATCGCAAAATTACAACAGTTTTTTAGGCCGGTCGTGGTCATGGCACAAAGTGTGACTGTAAACGCGATGTGTTAGGAACGGAGTGTCTTAACACTAGGTTCCCTCTGTGTAAGGGATACAGCGTGAAGCTGATTTAAATTTTCAAATTTTATGTTGTATTATTAGGAATTGTAATGAAACAAAATCATGTATTTAATTTTGCTTATTATACGTAACTTCTAAATAAGACGTACTAATAATAAAACATCATCCTTAAAGTGTGTAATCATACTTGGACAAACAATCTACTGGGCTAGTTTTAAAAAGGAAGACATTATTTCTGTTATGATATTTTAAGCGCGGTTTAAATAAAACGTGAGCTAAGTTGCAACTAAAAAGCAATTCTGGAGCGCGTATTCACAGACCAATCCTTAGTGAATGTTGAACGCCCTTTCATTAAACCAGGTCGCACCTTCCAATGATATAAAAATAGGTTATTACTTATTTCTTATTTAACCTTCAGCATGATATTTTTAATATAAACATAATGTAGTGTACATTATGTTAATATTAAAAAATATTATATCATCGTTTTGTAGTGGTAGTACTAGTAATACAGTCAAAGTGTATCAATAAAAAAAAATACTTTACAAATTCATTCAATTTTCTACCTGTGAAGTATGAGGTAAAAAATAGAGTGGAATTATGTTTTTTTTATGGAAAAAGAGAAGGCGCGTTCTGGTCACCTGATGACAAGTGATCATCGTCGCCCACGAAGTTAAAACATATGTATTTATTGGTATTGATGATTTGGGCTTAATATTTGATTACACTTGGTTCCTTTAATATTTGATTTCGTCGAAAAAATTAAAAAAATTGACATAAAATATAATATAATAAAGTATAATAAATACTTTTTATCTATTTTAATCTCTGACAAAAAAGCTCCTTTGTTTGATGTATATGTATGTACATGTGCATATCATCGTAGCTCCTAAACCAATTTGAATGAGTTTTTTTATTAGAAAGGTCATTTAATCAAGAGTGTTCTTAGCCATGATTAAAAAAAATATGATTAGCGGTTTGAAGGTTAACAGCTATTTTCTAGTTGTTTATTTAATCTTTAGAGATTTTTATGCCAAGAATTTTTTAAACATTTAGTTTAATTTAATGATTTACTACGTTATTTATAATAAGCTATAAGGAATAAAAAAAAGTGAAAAAATAAATTAAAGAGTAATATGCAACAACTGTGACTAAGAATGCCGGTTAGTCGAATTTTAATAAGCTCAAAATAACTATTAAGTCATGATGCCAGACGATAAGACGACAAAAGTTTCTTCGATATTTTGTGCCGTTGCTTTAGTAATATATAGGTAGTATTGTTATATAGACCATTGCTTTATTTATATATAATTAGATACGATAGATAATTAGATACTAATTATATATAGCTAAAGCAATGGTCTCATACGCATAGCATAAGAGAGTTTAAATATATATATAAATAATTTAACTCGTTGACTGTGGATCACTTATCAGCGACTTTCAGCTGATGTTGTGGCTTCAAATAGGCCAAAAAAATCAGCTTCACGCTGTATCTCACACAGAGCGCGGTAGACAAAGGAAAGGTTCCTCACTTTCCGTCGATTTTTTTGAGGCATTACATGAGTGGCAAAACTCAATGCCGGGCTTTTGTTTTGGTGGCAGAGAGAAATAGGAAAGTATTCATAAATAATAATTAATTCCATCGAGTGTGAATAACCACAGTGTAACGGGTAACCCAAGGGGGGGTACCCTTGGGTTACCCGTTTGGTCTGTCCGTTACCCACAACTGTCGCGTTACAGTCCTCCGCCACGACGCAATGCCTCAAAAAACCTGATCTCGTTACCTTTGTGTAATAAAAACGATGTAAGAAATATTTGTGACACAGAATTCACTTGTTTAAACATTTTCTTCGCCTTTGGATTCACTAAATATATAATACAGTGAAAAATCGGCAACCAAAAATATCACTTCGGTAAAAACTAATACCGCACAGCGCAAATTTTCTTATCGATTAATGATCCGGTTTTTGCTTCACAAAAATATTCTTTCAAGATTTATTTATTACTTTTTTGTGTCGACTCCTTTTTTTGATTAGCCTGGATTAAGATACTAATTGATGCGGAAAGTGTCTTACAATAAAAACAAGTGAATATAAAAATAAAATATTTTAATAAAACAGATGGGTTATAAGTTCGACGTGTATTTATATGTCTGTCTGTGACATAGTAGCTCCTAAACGGATGAACCGATTTTAAATTAGTTTGTTATTGTTCAAAAGGGGACTTAATCAAGAGTATGCTATGGTTCAAAAAAATGTGCTGAGCTGCTTTTTAATTATGAATTTGAATTTGAAATTTGAGTGATGGTGTGTAGCACTAAACAATACTCAAAATAACTTATTTATTATGTACCTAAGCCCAAAAAGCTTTAAATACAAAAATAGTTTATAAACAAAAATAGAACCTATATATAAACTACTTACATGTTTTTTCGATTTACTATTATAGAGCCTAGCAGGTTAATATTTGCAGAAATCCGTAACGATGACAAATGATACCGCATTAATGGGTTTCCTATTGTAAGCACAGTGCTTTTATAGGACATGACAAACCGATTTAATAATAAATTATAACGATAAATTACTTATTTGATTTTAGCGGTTGTTCAAATAAAAATATTTTAATAAAATAAGATTATGAAGGTTTTACTAATTTTTACACTTTTAAGGTGAAATTATTTTAAGAAGATTGAATGTGTATGTTTAAGTAGGTACTAAAAGAAATAGAAAATGAGTAAATTGTTAAAAAAATAAAATTAAAATTTGAGTTCAAAACGAAACCGATATGCACAAACGTAAATAAAAATCTTTTTTTAGCTTTACGCTGTGTCCCGTATATAGCAGGGTAGGCAGAGGGAACCTGGGAATCTAATATTTAGACACTCTGTTTCATTTCCCACTTTGCCGGTTCCTGAAGCACTGCATTTTGAGTGCGGAACTCAACGCCGCGTTTTGCCTCGTTACCAGAGCGTGAAAATATTAAATATTTAATCTCACCGAATGGAACGATTTCCGATGTTTTCATTCAAAAAAACTAAAAAAAAAACACATGAAACCAAAAAGTTAAATTGCACAGTGTTTTTCCCGTCCATCTCCATATCATTTAATACCAGAGTTCTTGCCAAGAGAAATTAAACGAGTCAAAGATGACCTGTCTATCTTCCTTACTTCAGAAGTTTCTTTTATTTACATTCCGGTTATATCTTCAGACTTTAGATATTTTTAACACGAGACTATTAGACAAGATAAATTAAACGAGCGACACGATTTGTCTATCTTTCTTTCGGCACCATCTCCAGTCCAGCCCCATTACCAGTTGAGGAGTTATATCTTTCATCAGCAGCTTATCAATTAACTTGATAGTGCACAACTAGTTTTCTATATCCTTGGATATTTAAAAGATTCCTTAGCTCCTAATCGTTCAGGAGTTGTGTTATTAGTTCAGTGATGTCATCAGTTACAATCACATGATGCAAAAGGTAATGCTACAACAACCTTACTACAATATAGAATTACTAAAATCTTTTTAAATTATTTTTGTTTAACAAAATCAAAGTTCTATTTTATTTTTTGTAAAATTATTTATTTGAAGTCGGTTTTTTTGTTAAATTTTGAGTTATTTTAAGATTTTAAGTGATGAGTAGACCTTAAAAAATGCTTCTATATATAATAAGTTAGTGGTTGTCCTAACCTCAAACTTAATTAGTATTCTTGTATATACTAACATTTTGGCATATTTACAAGAACATACATAAAAAATATTCGGGATTGTCTGGATTGTAAAATTTTGATATCTAAGTGTTATCTTATTCTAATAAATAATGATATAATAATGTTTTTTCTTTCTATTTAAGTCACATTTATGTTCAATTTAGTGAAACTTTTAAAAATTTAAGGTCTAAGAGTACATGCTTGTCTAAAAAACTAGTAGATATTTTTGAGCTGGCTTTTAAAATAAGTGATACTGTAAGCATTAGATATATGTTAACTTAAAAAATAAATAAAATAATATAAGAAACACAATGATTGAAACGTATTATCTATACATTTCTAAATTACACAAGGTAAATGTAAAGTGTTAAATCCCTATATTCATGAATAAATAATAACTTCTCGTAGTTTCGCAACAATTTGCTTAGTCTGATGTACTGCAATATTAGAAAACACTTGTTTGTGGCTTGTAACAAATATGTAAACAACTAAAAGCTGACCTACTAAATATTCGGGTTAGTATCTATTCAACGATATTAAATTCCAAAAGAGCGTTGATATATTATGTAGAAATTTTTAAGAATTCCTTTATTATTCTAATATGTTTTTATTTTTAGACATCTTCTGAGTTCTATGGGATAAGCAGAGAAAAGTTTTAGATAATATGTTAATGCTATCAGTGATGACATAATGATATAATTCATATCTTTTGACAATAAATATTGATAAAACTAAATTCCTGGCTTTTTCTGACATTCGTTTTTCTATTAAATCTTTGATAGAAAAATCTACGTTAACTAATTCTGATGTTTAAAATACTTAGATATTCACGTGATTCTAAAATATTGCTCACAATTTATTATACCCCCATACTAAATCTTCTAAGCTATTGCATCGTTCTATGGAAAAGCACCAGCAAAAATACGTCGCGTTAAGTCGAATCGATGAACAATCGAACAATCGTCACAATCGAACTCTATTCAATCGTCTTAAACTTAAAATAATTAAATTGAATTAATGCACAAAATATTTTGCATGAATGATATAGTAGTCGAGAATTTTATTAATCAAGTAAGAGCCAGCTTGGAATAAAGCTTTCTCTAGATTTTCTTTAGTTAACCGTGATACTAATGAGAAAAAAAAATGTATTTAAAATAAAAAAAATAATTGTGTGAATTCTTCTGGTGTTGAATAAATCTTCAATGACACTTTTATTCAGTTGACAAACGCATTACGCTTTGGAAAGCGTCGCCTGCATTGGTTGCATACCGCCATTCCAAAATACTAGTTTAAAGCAATTTGGCATAACGCCCGCCCGCAAATCATGGTCGAGTGAGGCCGTGTGTTGACTAGCCTTAAGAATTTGGATAGCCATAAAAATGGTATAATGTATCTTTTTTTTTGTTTAAATTTTTAATCAGAAATTATTAACTAGGCTAAGACTTCAATAATTTCAATACATAAAATAAATATTCTATTACAATGTTGAAATTTGTAAATAACAAAGAAAACTGAATGATCGATCGTTTTATTTTTTCATAAATTTTAAGCATTTAAGTTTTTAAAATTGTATAGCAAATGGCTTTGGACTACTACACTATGCAAATGCATATTCCACCCATGCGGTAATAATTAGTGGTTAATTTGTCCACTTAAATGCTATTATCTAAAATCGGATTCTAGTATTATTTACAGAAAATTTCAATATAAAACTCAAATTAAAATTAAGCTTGCTAAATCACCAAGGTTCTATTTAACCATTCGTTCCGCGTGTCGCCCGTTAGATGCAGGTGGTGTTGAATTGTTCAGAAAAAAATAAAATAAAATCGTCATTTGTTCCGCCCGCGAACAAGCCCTTGTTATTTCCACAGAGGTGATCTGCATAAAAATGCACTATCTCTTACAATTCCTGTGCAGACGCCGGCAACTTCTAAAGCTTAACACTTTTGTGGAGTGTTTGAAAATGAAATTTTATAGTAAATGCAAATCGTATTTTGTTATAACTGCTCTGTCATCCATAAATTTACATTTCTTTTGTCGTTTATAGACACGAAATACTGTTTGATTTACTTTTTACCAATTAGTTATATTAGAGAATCAATTGATTCGTACTATTCTTATTGCCATAAACGTGTATATGTCACTTTATATAAAGCGGTCTCAGTACATAGTGTCAGTAATATTTCTTTTATTAATTTAATATATTTTTCATGCATTCACTTTATAAGAAATATTAAATTCTCCTCTGTATAAACTACAACTATGCCAAATTTCATACAGTTTTTGAATCGAATTAATAATAAGCGCGCTAAGTAAAAATCTATTTGTAGTATTAATATTATGTAGATCACCGATTTTAGCAAAATTATTATTATTTTTCTTAATATTTTTCAAAGATATATTGAGACGCTATCAATATATTTATTTTCTTAAATTTTTGCCTTAAGAAACCTGAAGCTTTATCTATCTTTTCGCTTAAGTTACAGATTGTACGAATAAACATTGTGCTTATAGCGGCAGCATTGACCTTTTTGCTTAAGAAAAAATGAAAGAATGACAAAAAAGATTTAGGTAGAAAAAGTGTGCAGTAAAAGAGGTAGACCTCGGCGTACTTTTGAAACACACAATATTTATCAAACTGGAGGAACTGAAGGAACAATGGGTCGAGGACAATATGTTTTGCCGATCTAAACGAGAAACCAGCAGAGATTCTTTTTTCCCTTAAAAAATACGGAATCCTAACAAAACATAGAACTAACCGATTTTGGAGATAGATGTTAATGGTAAGAAAACTCCTGGATCCTTATGACTCCTGACTCTTAAGCTTAGCAGCTTTCGCTTTGTGCTGTATGCTGTGGTCTTTAACCAGAGTGTGGCGCTTGTCCAGTTTTAAATTAAAATAAAGGCTATATTCTACTTAGAATAGCCATTAGACCAGTACCAGGACTAGACTAGTAAATCTGAAGAAAATAAATATATTTACGCATTATACAAAAAAATAAATTCACCGAATACGAATTTTAGAATAAATAATAAATTTTGTTTATTATTTTAATAAAAAAAATAAGAAGTAAAATCTTCAAAATACATAAACCAAAAGAGCAGTAAAACCAAGTGTCATTTTATGGACGAGGGCGTACAATCTGTACATCGTAATGTCGCAGATAACTTAACGGCCAGTTTAATATTATTGACGCCAAAGAAATAATATCGTTACATTTACAATAAATTACTTCGATCTACCTATCTATATATTAATATACGTGAAGCAAAGACTTTGGACCCCTTTTTACGAAATTTTTTGATGAAAAAAAGATGGAAGAGTTAGCACACTTAAGAGTTTTACACATCATAAATTCAATAAATAAAACATTACACACACTACCACGCATCTGACAATATAAATTTACAAGTTTATAAAGTGGTATACACGTTGCTATGGCAACGCCAACGCGTATACGCGTCTATCGGTTCTATAGTATAAAAATATATATATTCTTTTATATATAACATACTCCCTAATCATCCTATCAGCTGTGGTATAATTATAAATAGTCTACACACAAACACCACTAGCAACACTTACCAGGCAGTATCTCATGAACCGAGATAGTAAGGCAGCTGAAATTTTCGCTAATAATGTAATTCTGTTTTCGCTATAATAGTAAATTAAAAACAGAATAAAATAAATATTTACGGGGGCTCCCATATAACAAACGTAATTTTTTTTTAATGTAGATAATGGTACAGAACCTTTTGTTTGCGGACCGACATGCTCTTGGCTGGTTTTCTTTTCATTATTTAGGTTTTAGTGTCAGATTATTTTTAAGGAATGAGGATATCACTTTCCTAATTTAGTTGTAACGTTCATGTCTCGCGTTTAATTTTTAGTACAGTTTTTTAATTATGGCGTTTCAAGTGTGCCAGTAGAGCGCGTATAACCACGAAACGTCCCCGTTACCTGTCAATTTCACATCAAAATATGTTTCAATTGATCACTATTGACGTTTATGACGTCGATGTGCTGACTGATGTATTTATTAAAAGTGAGTGTTGTTGAATTTATTGTACTTATATTATATCGAAATTATACAAAATCTTTACATAAATTGTACCCTATGTGATGATACTTAAGATATATTGCTGTATGGCTTCATCTAAATCCGTTCAATATTAAATACCCTATATATATAAGTATGTCACATATACCAAGAAATTAAAATAATAATGTAATTTATTTTTATACACGTAAGTAAAACTGAAAAACGTAACAGCCGAAGAAGTCACTGGTGCAGTATATTAAACTAAAACATGACGATATTGGTATTTATAATATAATTTGCGATCTATGAACTTATTTATTATTCTTCTGTATTGTAAACAAGAACTACATATATTGGGATTGACATAACGGAATTATTAAATGTCATTCGTTAGAGAATATATCTATTGACAGTTTAAGGTGTTAATACTATTAATGTTTAAAAGTAAAATAAATTTAGTAAATAAAGGTTTTCCAGATTAATCTGAACGTAGTGGAAGTTAAAATGACAATTTGCTCTATATTTTTTTAGCTTCACGCTTTATCTCGCACATAGCACGGTTGGCAGAGGGAACCACAGAACTTAGTGTTAAGACACTCTGTCCCAATTAAGATACTTCCGTTTTCTACTTTCTTGGGCAGAAAGAAGTTACCAGAGGGGAACTTTAGGTTCTCTTTGCCCACCCTTCTACGTATGCGGGATTCAACGTAAGCGATAACTCCAACCAACAACCGCATGCGTCATGCGTAATTAGGTGCTTCAATTAGATGTGACATGAATCAGGACGACGTATATTTTTTTACGTTTCAAAAAACACTGTTTTTTGAAACTCGTCGTTTTCATATCTGTCTTAAGTACCTCCTTGATATAAATATACAAGTGAATATTGTGTTAACATAATAAATTAGACAATTATTTCAAAAATATTTGTTTTTCACGGGGTAACTATTTAGTTAATATTAGGATATTTAATCCTAATAATCCTTCAACACAGTATTAGATATATTATGAATATACTACTTTTGAGTAGCGCCAATAGAATCTGCCTTATCTCTTGACTTATTAATTATTAAGTCGTATAAGCGGCATTTCATTAGTACCTAGTAATTACTAAATAAGCTACCTCGTTTATGAACAATGTCAGAATTTCATAAGCTCATCAAACAGACTAAGAGAGGCTATAAGGAATCAGTTATTGTATAATATTTATATTTCTATATTGCCATTTTATAATTTTGCCACTTTTTATGTCACGCAATTAAAATTAATTGCATTTAATAAAAAAAGATATTTATCGAGGCCGGTCGTGGCGCAGCGGCACAGTGTGACTGTAAGCCGACTGGTTGTGGGTTCGATTCCCACTCGAGGAGATGAAATATTTACTTTAATTTATATTTCCATTTCTTCGCTCTGGTGTCGAGGCAAAGCGCGGCGTTGAGTTTTGCCACTTAACACGCAATGCCTCCGGAATTCGGCAGAAAGTGGAGAACGGAGTGTCTTTCACTACGTTCCCTCTGCCTACCCTGCTGTGTGCAGGATGCTGCTAATTTATTTATTTTAAAATAAAAATAAAATTAGCTTCACGCTGTATCTATTTATTTATTTTATTTTAACATATTTATAAAGCGCTTTACTCCAATGTTATAATAAACAAAACTAAAGAAAGATATTTAATTTAGTTCCTTCTAAAAGAAAAACAAATGTCGATGGACTGTCTGCCCTATCATTAATCTTAAAGACTTTATTAAGTGTCCACAGAAAACTTCAAAGAAAATACAAGGGATTAGCAAAGTGTTGTAATTAAAAGGAAGGCTGGAACGTCGTTTGTCTGTGTGGTTTTTTGGCTTGGTATCTTTTTAACCGACTGCGCAGCGCAAAGGAGAGTTAATGTTGATTTTTTTGTTGAAAAAAGACAAGGTAATGGAGTACAAGCACTATATATTCCAGGTAAATCTGTTTGTCTTTTAGATAATACATTCACATTACAATACAGTTTTATTTAATATCAGGATGAAAGTAGAATTCGAAAATTAGGTGTTTTTTTTTTACTGTAGCTATTAAAGAAATCGTAGGATCCATAAAGATACCATTTTCATCAATTATTTTATTATATTTAAATGTATCTACGTTCCTGTCATTCTTTCAAAGTTTTTATATAGAATTTCAGTGTTCATGTAAGCGAAATTGTGATATATTTTTGAGCTAACCACTTAACTTGTCATTAACTTAGCCATGTTTTACCCAACTGCGTCCCTTTTAGAGTGCTTTTAGTATAATAACTAGACTACTACCTTAACAAGAATTCAGGTGTAAATCCTTGGTTAGGTTACTAGTACATACTTTCTCGTGTTATATTAAAATGTAATTTTATTAAGATACCTTTAAGACAAAGTATAAAGAAAAATTAAGATATCTACTGCTAGTATATAGCAGTAAATATCTTCATTTCATCTAAACGTAAGTAATAAAAATAAACATTATAATTACACGAGTCTGTTATGGCTCAAAGAGTTACTGTCACGACGCCTAAATTGCAAAGTAAAGAGCGGCGTTGAGTTCCGCCACTCAACACGTAGTCTAAATTTGGTCTTAAATGAACACAGAATTCGGATCTCCCATATAAATCTCCCATTTCTATATCGGTGAAGTGTAGAACGCCGCATTACATAACATTTTACTTGACTCTCATTTCATATTTATGTTTTATTTCAATTATTAGATTTGATTCATGAAAGTTACGCTAGCATAACCAATAATATAAATAAAAAATATGAACCATTTTTTTAATAAAAAATGATATTTGGTGCCTTACATCAATCACCTACACTATTCATTTATCATTTTATATCGATGAGCATTTATTATATCCGCGTAGTCATTCAGTTCGCGTAATTTTTGAATTTTATCTGTGCAAATGTAATTTTAATATTTTAATGTCAAATTACTAATAGTAAATAAATCAGCTTCACGCTGTATCCCGCACAGCAGGGTAGGCAGTGGGAACCCAATGTAAGTACACTCAGTTCGCTATTTTCCGCCGAATTTTGGTGGCATTACGTGTTGAGTGGTGGAAGAAATGGAAATTTAAATTAAAATAAATATTTCATTTCCTCCTGCTAGGTTCGAACCCACAACTTGTCGCTTTTACATTTTGTCACACTTTGTACCCCTGCGCCACTACTGTCCTCTTAGTAGTAAATGAGGGACAGGATTGAATTTTTTTGGGGGGGAAATACTTTATATTTCATTGAATCTGTGCTGTGTATTTTGAAAAAGGAGTATGGAACGCAGTTTGTAAATTAATAGATATTGTAGTATAATTTTAACCATATATTTTTATTTAATTATGATAGTTTTATCAAATTAAATTAATGATATTGTCGTAGCATGAATATAAGCAAAATATTATTTTAATTCAATATGGTGCTATAATTTATCTTTATTTAAGTGCGTATATAGGTATATTTCTTACTACTTCAATATATTTATGAAAGTGTTTGTAACAATTTTAATCTATTACATCGTATACAGACAACAAAGTAATTAAAAAAAAACCACTGGTGCGTAAGATTCATCATATTTTCGGTTGAGTTCGCGGCTTGGAATTTTCCGCTATGTATGGAGCAGGCCATTCTGTAGAGTTTGAAATACGATTATTATTTTCAAATTTCAAACGCAATTTTTTCGTTATCTGTGTAACTTCTTTTATTTTTGTTTGTTATTGAAAATAAATATATTATAACAGAGCTTATAGTGTAAAGAAAACAAATTTAAGGCAATATATTTTTAATAACTATAATATTATTGATCAATTAAAAAGTATATAAATGAACAAGTCGCCTACTATATATTTTTAATTTTTAAAATAAAACGTTTATACAAAAATAAAACAAATTTTTGTCACATTCACAAAGTGTTTAACCATAATAAATCAAACAAATATCTAGAGAAAATGACTATAACAGTTTTAGCTGAAATTCTTTTAAAATTATATACAGAAGTCATTTCTTATATTATATATATTTTTGTGTAACGTCACATGATGTAAAAATCATCCCATCAGAAATGAATTTATGAGACAAATTATTTAAAATAAAATTAAACTTAATGATCCTTGCCATGTCACTTCCTTTTTCCACTCGTTTTACTTAAATGGAATAAAAATAACAATGATCTAGCAGCACTGTCATTATTATGTACAAAATTTTTGAAGTTAATACTTTTTAATAAACTACTCTTTAAATAGTAGTTAGCGAGGTACCTTACGAAAATGTTACGTATTTCAAAATAAATAATACGTTACGTATTTCAAAATAAATAATATAGCGTCGTCGAGGGCTAATAACTTGGGCTTTTAATAAAAAAAACAATAAAAAATCATCTAGTAAAATGTACATGACAGGCGAACAAACACAGTCAGACAGACCGAATAAAATTAAAACATATTTTTTGCTTATTTTACTTGTACACAAGACTCCTGAAAGTCTTATATTAGTTTATATTGAATATGCAGGGATGACTCCTTTTTGTCTGTCAGCTTCACGCCCTATCCCGCCGAAATCTGGAAGCATTGCGTGTTGAGTGGCAGAACTCAACGCCGCACTTTGCCTCGACACCAGGTCTTACAGTCACATTTTGTGCTCCTGCGCCACGAGTGACCTCTACTTTTACTTGTTTTTGTGTTTAAAGACATATTTTATATGTATATTAGTCGAAAAGCCTCCTTTTATAAAAAATCTATATGTATATTCAACAACGCTTGCAAAATAATATTACTTACTTCTAGCATGTTGGCTTTACTTATTTCGTAATAATATTGGACATCGATTTGCTGTCAAACTGTAGCCGCAGGTGTCGTAGAACCTGGTATTATCTTGATGTTTCATTGTCGTGGAGCGTCTCCTTTAATTAAAATGTTCTGGAGACTAAAATTTTTGTATTAATTAAGGCTTATGCTAATTCCTTGAAACCCTATTTATCTAAACCCCTACATTTAAAATGTTAGTTCTAGTGGTATAAAAGTATTTACACGTAAGCGCGACAGATTGTGAGTTCGATTCCCGCTCGAGGATTCATATCCTCGCTCGCAAATATATTTAATATTTTTATTTCCTTGCTCTGGTAACGTGGCAAAGCGCTGCGTTGAGTTCCGCTACTCAACACGCAATGCTTCCAGAATCGGTGCTAAATAAAACGATCACCTATACTCATAGTTTTTTATAAGTTAAGTTCGAAGAAAGCAATACATATTTGAAGTAATTATTAGACATAATTTGGACATACGAGTATAAACATTACATAAAGCTGTACATATATTTAACGGTACAAAGGTAGCATATGCCATTAATAGCAGCAGATGGTCCTACATTGTACCTCGTAAAATATGATATATGCAATATATAGAATAAGTAGAATAGTCTACTATAAAACGTTTCTCTGGAATAAGGCCAAATGCAAAATGGCTAACTGAAAGCCTTATAGTTACGTGTGAAAATGTGTTAAATATGTTAGTTTTAGAGTATAATATACATAAAGGACATTTTTTTCTAATATTATAAATATTTTCAAGCTATATTCTGGGTCTTCTATTCTGAGTGATTCTAATATAAACAGACTGCTATATTAGATGCTGCTGCTGTCTGTTTATATTAGAAACATTGTTATATGTACTGGTGATGGATTTTATTTGTACAGATTGTTATAACAGACAGGGAGAGTAAACGGACAACGTTTAAAGTATAAGTGTAGATATAAAACAACATTATGAGATCAGAGGCCAGTCGTAGCACAGGGGCGCAAAGTGTGACTGCAAACGCGACTGATTGGGGGGTCGACTCTCACTCGAGGAAATGAAATACTTATTTAAATTTATATCTCTGGTGATAAAGATAAAGCTCTGGTGTCGAGTCGAAACGTGGCGATGAGTTCCTCCACTCCACAAGCAATGCTATCAAAACTCGCCGGAAACAACTAGGTCCTCTCTGCCTACTTAGCTAACTTCACACTGTATCCTGCACACAGCTGTGCCGCAGGATACAGTGTGAGACTGATTTATTTTCTTATCATTTGATCATCGTGCACAGCAGGGCATAGTCTGTCTATGAATGGTCATGAGTACGATCTCTTCCTGGGGAAAATTTATTATTTACATTTCTTGCTATAAAACGAAGAATGGATTAACTTGATATTAGGCCCTCCGTATACCCAAAATGCAGAGTAAAAAGTAGGACTAATAAATTATATTTTTAACAAAAAAAGCCGTCTTTGTACAATAAACTAAAAAATTAATTTACTTAACATAAAGTAAAACGTATTTTGATTATGTTAAAGAAAACTAATTAAAGGAAGATTTTGTAATTTTGAATTCAGTACCAAGCTAATGCTACAACAACTTTTTGTAGTAAGGTACGTTTTACTTTATGTTAAGTATTTTTTTTATTTTGAGTTTTTTGTCTGAAGTGGGTTTTTTTGTTAAAAAAATATATATTTTACGATTTTATATATTTAGTGATTAAAGTCGATTAAAAAATTAAAGAACATTAATTCCTTATTTAAAATTATGTAATGTGATTATTATTGGAGTAGGTATATGTGTATTATTGCTGTTGACCTGGAAGCTGTGAAGACCAGTCCAGGTCAACAGCAATAAAGCCAATTCGAAAAAAAAAAACATTATATTGCCAGCATGGAAAAGAAATATTAATAAAATATATTCACAGTTACGTAAATTTAAAATTATTCATTTAAATTTACGAACAACGAAATAATAAAATAAATTTTCATTATATACCAGGTACACAAATTGAAAGTAGTAAGAATGTTTGTTAAAACAATTTTAAATCCTTATAATATATATCGTTTTATAACTGAATGCAACATTGGTATATTTAGTCACGATCGACCGATTGACATAAGAATCATCAAAATCGGTCAATCCGTTTGATCTTTACAACGTTACATACAAACAAAGATACATATATTTATAGAATCATAAACACACTAACCTCTTTTGCGTAGCGCAGTCGGGTAAAATAAGCTGAAGTGAAATAAGATATAAATGAAACACAGTGTACATAGCGACATCATTGTGTATTTTATTAATTACACCATTAACATGGATCATGTAATACAACGTAATGTGATTATAGCTGAATATTTACCTTCTAAAAGCTATCGGCTCTTGGTTTTAAATAAGAATTTATTTCAATTAATGATTTAAAAAAAATATTGAGAAATTATATTATTACTATAAGTTCTACATAATAATTGAAATTTTGTAACTTCAATATATGCTTTATTATTTTCTATAATCACGTTACGATATGATATTCAAAAATCTTATTCATATATTTAATATTATATCCGTTTAACATTTAATTGAAAACATCATTAATTTCTATAAACTACATTAAAAATTGTGTATATATCACATAATGTATGTTTTGATATTATATTAAACTGTATTAGTTTACAATGTTTTTACACTAATTATATAAACATTTTGTACGACTAAATTACAATTGAATTGATGATGTAAATAAAATAAAATATAGATAATATATCTATATCATAAGTACCTACCATAGTCTCAAAGAAATTAATTAAATCTAAATGTCAGTTTTGACAAATGTCAGTTTTAGGCCTCAATTGTCACATTATAACGGTACTTTTTATATGTCAAAATTGAACAAAAAAATTGAACTAATGTTATAACTGTTAAATCTATTGTTTAGTAAATCATTTTATGATGTAATTTCTTGACTGTTAATTTGTTTCAAGTCCTTTTTTTTGCTTTTGCCATAAAAAAAACATTAAAACACATTTTTGAAATACATAATTCTTAATTTATTATTAAAATGAGTAAAGTAATTAAATATTAATTAGGCATTTCTTACTCTAATTATAAGAACATCTAAAAAATTACGATAAATAAAAAACAATTTAACAATATGTAGATGATATGAGATAATGATCGTAGTGTATATACGTATTGTCTTTTCTTTATTATAGTACATCTTATTTCTAGTAAAACTATTGCAAAATATAAAAATATTAACAGCAAGATTTTTTTTTTATAAACAAGCCTTGACTCAATTCTAAACATTTTTAATAAAAAATAAGACAACAGATAAAATAAAGTAAATATAACAATATAATATATTAAAAAAATTACATTATTTTGTTTATTTTTGATAAAACAATACAAATAGAAAGTTATACATACACCTACATTCTCACAGCATATTTAAAGGAACAATAACAAAAAGTTTCTAACAAAATATCTAAATTATTCCGTTTAATATTCGACATAACATAAGGTATCTACCGAATTACGAATTTGTCACACGAGTAGGAGTCGCTAGTCGAAAAACTATGTTCCCAGGTTTCCCGCTGCCTACCCTGCTATGTTCAGGATACAACGTGAAACTAAAAAAAAAATAATCTCAAAACCACAAATGTACAAGTGTTTTAGATAAATTTTGATCACTAAACGCGCAAGGTGTAAATGATTTAAAGTAACCAGTTACTTATTTGAAAGTCTTCTCAGCGGATTGGCATGCTAGTCCCTTATTAATATGCCTTCTCTTAACAAAGCTGAAGCCAACTTTTGTTCTTCCTAAAAAATTGTAGCTCCTACATGAAAAATTAAATAAATATTACACTTATCAGGGCGTTATCAAAATTTAATGTCACAATTTTTGTTTTCTCTGAAAGCGTTATATATGAACTAATTAGTAATACTTTTTAAACTTTTTACTAAGCACTTGATCCTTTATCATTTTTTCATAACTCATCTTCAAAACGCTAAAAATCTTCTCAAACAAGTTATTTTTTATCTCAACGGTTACATTGTCAAATTTTCACATACTTATACCAACTATAACACATGAAATAATAAATTTAATAATCGGCTTCACGCTGTATCCCGCACACAGCAGGGTACGCAGAGGGAATCTAGTATTAAGACACTCCGTTCCCCATTTTCCTCCGAGTTCAGGAGACATAGCGTGTTGAATGGCGGAACTCAACGCCGCGCTTTGCTTGACACCAGAGCGTAGAAATGAAAATATAAATGTAAATTTGAAATAATGATTTATATTTTTATGAAAGAGTAAAGCTTCAGGGTACGCCAGTGGCGTTGAGTAATAACTATATCATAGTAGCTTTACAGACGTGCCTTACGCTGGAGTAGATCGTGCGCCTTTGTGACGTCTCAGTTGGACTTTTATTAAAATGAAAGCATTTTTTCATTTGTTTAGTCATGTTTTGTTTTAGAATAGTGCTAGCGTGGTAAGTGTAACCATCGCTATACAATACCATATTTTTTCAGTAGGTATATTGAAAGACATCATTATATTATATCAACATATAGATTTTAGGTAGAATTTGAAATATCTAATATTTTTATTTCTTCGCTTTGGTGTCGAAGCGCGACATTAAGTTCCGCCACTCAACACGCCATGTCTCCAAAACTCGGGGGAAAGTGAGAGAGCAAGTAGAGAGGAGAAGTAGAGAGAAAGTAGAAAGTAGACAGTGTATTTTAGTCCTAGGGTCCATTGGCGTATCCTGCTACATGTGATATACAGCGTGAAGCTATAAAATATGATTTTAGGGTTACTACATATTATTTTTATTTCGGAAAGTGAAAAAAAAATTGTTTTAACTTTCATTCCGGTGTTAGAGCCAAAGGTAATAAGACGTGATGATCCTATATTATAAAAGTGTAGGAATAGGCAACAAAAATAACTTCAAATGTTAAATAAATAACCAATCTCGATATTTAAACAAGTAGTAGATAACATTTGATGATATATCAAATAATATAATTACTACTAAGTAAATGTTTGTAATAACGATAAGAAGAGGGTGTGCTCTTCGTATACACGTGCGTACATAGTTTTCTTAATAAGTATATATAAATGTTTCTCAGCGGAACACACACAGGAAGTTACCTCCACCCAAGCTAATATTATTCGTTCCAGGTATAAGTCCCGGCGGCAATTATTTCATCTTAAATAGTAGCATAAAGTTAAAGTATATCGTCTTTCTGCTATAAGCGCCAATATCACGTTTTCCTTAGTTCTTTTTTTTACCTCTGTGAAAAATATCTCTATATACTTACTTAAAGAGTAAAGTGGATAAAAAAGTTATCTGTTAATTATATTGCAATTATAACCATAATATAGTGAATTGTACACTTTACATATAATTATTCTCATTTTTGTCTCCGCATATTGCTTACGTTTGACTATTATAAAATGAAAATATAGTAAATTTATTAGAAACAAAAATAGTTAAAAATTGCAGCGTAGCGTCAACGCCATACTCGATTACGCGTAATTTTGGCATTTGATTTGTAATTTAAATAAAAATATTTATATCTTTCAAATATGAATGGCACATATACAGGGTGGAAACGTCAGCGCTCCTGTTACGGAAACAGCATATAGGGTAAAATATTTTAAACCCATACCTAAAGAAATTAATCAAGACCTCAACAGTTTAGACGTAGGATTTTTTTTTATTTGACGATGTTTATACCTTACTTGTATTTCGTGTGACGCAGTTACGTATAGATACCAATAACGTAAACACATACTACTACAAAAATACTACTAAAGGTTAAACAACTTTGAACTTTGCCGCCAATACCTACGACTCGTATTGAGAATGAGGCCTGTGCGGCGGTGTCCCTTTGATAGGTTTATGCGTCGTTCTTGACAAATGGCGTTTTATTTTACAACAATAATTTTATTATTTATTTTGTTTGAAAAAAAAAACTTAAATTTTTGGGGATTTCATTTAAATTGTATTAGGCTTTTATAGAGTAGTGAAAACTGTGGTTTCATTTAAAGTGGTCCTAACAAAAAACACTCTGTATATTACGTATGTATAAATATTTTACCAATTATAAAAAAAGTTGTGTCTTAAGCAAAAAATATATTATAAGGACTAAAAACAACTAATAACGAATCGTGAAGCCGCCATATTACATTTCTATTTCTCTATTCAGTCACATCCATCTTATATAAGCATTTACAAAGTTGCGGGAAAGTGAACACCTGCATGATAGAAAATAAATTAATAAAACAATACTATTAATTATAATTTTATACAAAATAACTCTATACGTCTAACATTGTAGAATACTTATTAATTAAATATAATTTCCAGCTTTTCAATGTTATTTGGTTTTATACTAAGCTACATACATTACCTGTTTTTATTAATTAACAGAATTTTCTACTTTACATTTCAACAACAAATTGATTTTTCCTTATATTTTGTTTACCTCTTTTTATCTATACGAGTACTTCATATCGCCATAACTACACCGACACTTGAGTCCCCAAACCACGTTAGTCTTTGCATAACATGAGATTTTATGTGAATTAATTCGTAAAAAACGACTACCTTTATTCATTTTGACATCTACAATTTCATAAGGCTTCTTTTTAATAAACTCCTACGTTGATCTGTAACAAATGATAAAATAGTCAATAAAAGTATTTTTATTTCTGCAAATATAACTTCGACGAAAAAAAACGATATTCAATAGAAGTAAATAGAAGTAAAATAGTATAAATTAAATTAATTTTTCCTACCAATGATAACATACATAGGCAGGAAAAATTGATTACGTTAATTGATTGACAAATAAGTCCGTCTATCTAAGTAATATTTCCGGTCAAAAAGGGTTGGTTATTGGTAATTACTTATGGGCAGCTTCTCTATGTGGTACAAAATGCAAAAAATATCTTGATAATTTAAAAATTAACTGAAAGTTTAAATAGAGTAAATATGTTAAGCCCACAAAAGCTTCGTTACTCATAAAGTGTTGCATATTGCCATTACATTTGGAATCTAGTATTGACGACGGAATAACGGCACAAGGATGCGACTGGATCGCTACGGTTGTAGGTTCGAGCCTCCTCGAGAGAAAGAATTATTGAATGCCACTTAATGCCTTGAAAAATTCGACGGAAAGTGGGGGACGGAGTGTCTAAACACTAGGCCCACTAACCCTCTGCCTACCCTGCTGTGTGCGGGATACACCGTGAACCTAATTTATAATTAAAGGCAACTTACAATATCAGTACATGTTCACTAAACGACGTGTATCGGGCACCCGTCCTTCGACCTCACGTTGTCCATAGGTGGCGGTATCACCACATATGTATCACGACCGGGCAGCTCTTCATCCCCCGCGAATAGCGGTGGAGGGGGTATGACGTCACTGTCCACCTCCTCTTCTATCACCTCCTGCCTCCGGCGGCCGGGCATGTAGTTCAGCACACAGGTAACAGCGATTAGGAAGAGAAAGAACACGAACACCACGTCGAACATTATTAGAAAATTGACCATTACTAGTTGCATTCTTAGCACTCACATTATGCGCCTTCATACACACTGTGGTTTTTTTTTTGCTTTTAGGACATGTTTGATGATTGTGCAACCTGAAACAAATGTGTATATATTAGTTATGGGTAGTACTTTTTCGTGTTAACAACCTTGTTTTGAAGACAATTGTCAAGCATTTTATTATTTTTAGGGTTCCGTACTTCGTCACCTTATTTACCGCATTTTGGCGGAATGAAGTTGGCCGCGTAATCAAAACTTTTAGTTTACTTCCCGTGGGCATACAGAAGTAAAGAAAAAAGCGAAAGTTTATAAATATTTCATAGAAGAAAATAATTACAAAGTGATATTTGTAGTTCATTTCATACAAAGTGAGTGCATATGCCCGAAAACTTAAGTTTGTCAGTTTATTTGTAAAACACATTTTAGTAGACATATTCATTTAGTGCAATTAGATTATGTAGAATTTCCTAATCTGTTTCCTATAAAAAGTCAAATAAAATACTTTCGTCAGTTAGTACTTGTGATTAACGACGTTGGTAACTGAAAAATGCAGCCAAAGACTGCTCGGCCAAAGACAAAAAAGGAAAATCCTTTTTTGTCTTTGGCCGAGTTTTTAATAACTTTTTTTTCTTAGCGATCGAAAGTAAAATGTAAAATACCTAAACCTAGTTTTATTTGTTATGTAATTATTTTAAAATAAACTTAAAATACTATGTAGTTGTTTAAAAATATACTTATAATATTTTGTTATCATTGATGCTTGTTTTCTCAATTTTTTTATATCTATTCTTTCACCTTATTTACATATAAAACGAAATTGCTATTGGTTGTTTGCTCTTTTCGTTGAATGGCATTACCTTGTTTTTTTCGCTGACACAATGCTTACCAAGTATTACGAAGGTACTGATCTTACAAAGAATTCATTTTGCAATGAAACCATCTTGAGCAGTTTTTGTCCCCTTTTTTATCTATTATAAAGCTTAAATTCATAAAACATATTAAAAGGAATTTATGGAACTAAGTTTATGGAGCCCATCGAGGCGCAGGGGCAAGCGCTAGACTGTAAACAAGATAGGTTGTGGGTTTAATTTTCAGTCGAGGAAATGAAATATTTAATATTTTCATTTTCTTCGCTCTAGTGTTGAGGCTTAATCGGCAATGCCTGCAGATTTCAGCGGAAAGTAGGAAATGGTATTTTTTTATGAGAAGGGAGTGTCTTAATATTAGGTTCTCTCTGCCTACCCTGTTATGAGCAGGATATAACGTAAAAGTATTTCTTTCCTTCCTTTTAAATATATAATTAATGATAGTAAATAGAATTTAGAAGCATAAATTTAGTCATTTTAAAGCAGAGAATTAAAACAGGTAAAAGGCAAATGACTCATTTAGGAAACTTGAAACCTATTTAAACCGGACTATTTATCTCCCGATGCAGATGGCAGCTTAGTTAAACATGGCGTCGTGGATAAGAGAAAATGAATGGCTAACTGTATAATTTTGCAATTTATTAATTTTAATTAATAAATTATTAAAAAAAAAACCCATATGATAAAGTAATTAGATTTTTAAATTCAGGATAGAATTAAAAGGAATGTCAAAGGCATAGAATTACAAAAAATGATACATTTACAAAAAAATTCTAGTCTAATGTAGCACGTTGCTTGATAGTCAGATTAGGTAACTTGAAAAACAATTCCTGTACGTTGGAAATAAAATGAAATAGTTTTTTTTTACAATATAACAAGTATAACATTCCATATTCCTAAAAATTACGTAATTTTAAAATGATAATTCTCCTTACCAACAAGCGTCGTAAGAGTCGATGTAATATCCGTTTTTCTAAAACTGTGGTCTTGTTTATCTAAAACTGTCGTTTTAAAGACTGAAACGAACTCGGCAGATCATGGGCGGTTTTATTAAGTCGGATTTGTTTTCGGGATTGAAAGTGACACTGTGAACTCTGATCACGTAATTATTGGTCTCCTATTGAAAGACTGACCTACATTGACGATGAAACCCTTTTTCATTTGTTATTTGTTTACGTCGACATTGTTCATTTATTTTTTACGAAATCTGATCATTTTTATGTAACTTTTTTCACTACTATATTATTATTTTTTAACACGACGTTAAATAATAAAAAAAAGCTTACAGTGATATACCTTTTTTAATTTATATATAAAATTTTATTTAATTTTCTATCTAATTTAAGTAGGTACCACTCACGAGATTTAAATTGAGCTCACATTTATTAAGTTAATGTAAAAGTAGAGCCAAGAATTAAAGTTTATTATTAAAAATTCTATTACTAAAAATATATCAATTATTCTACGCTGGACATTGCTTTGACATATTTTTGTACTTTCGTCTGATGTGCCGTTTGAGTTAATAACGTATCTTTTATATTTTTTTAAGGGCTTGGTCATATATATTTTACCATTCAATAGAATGAAGAAAAAAAAGAGTGAAGGATAAAGTTGGCACTACTACTGTTAGTACAGTAGTAGTGCCAACTTTATTCCTTAACCTTCACTCTTTTTTTTAGTAGTTCGTAGTCCCGTAGGAACTACGGTCATTGAGTATTTTGCCTTTGTGCCGAACTTTTTTGCCAATTACCCCAAGTAATTAAGGATATTTATTCAAAAATATTGTATATTAACTAATAAGTTTCTGTTAAACTATATTTTACAAAATAATATTAAGATGTAACGAGTTATTTAATACAAATTTTTAAAGTTCTTTTTAGCAACAAAGGCGAAACTAGCCTTATTAAGTCATATTTCTTTATATTATATCAGTACTTGTTGTGTATACATTTGTATTGTAACTTATATTTATATGAATAAAAAAAATAAAAAAAAAAACAAAATATTTCACTTTTAATAAATCGTGTAGAAAAATAAAAAAATAAGAATTTAATATTTGCGGCTACTATCAGTACAAGAGTAGGCAGGTTGTCAAAAAGTGTACACTATAAATGTTGTTACACTTATATTATAATTATATGAACACTCACACAAATACAAAGCTTAGCTTATACCTCGCAGACTACATCTGCTATGAAATGATAACAAAAATTAATTCAAAGTTTCCATATCGACCCGATAATTATTTTGGTTTGTATAAAATGATTATGACTGTTTTTCAAAAGTTGTATATTATATCGTTATTGGCTGTGCACAATGCAGTTTTGGTACCGACTCTGTTATACGGCAGCGAAACGTGGGTATTACAGAAGAAGAATGAAAGAAAGATGAATGGTGTGGAGATGCGATCTCTTCGTAGGATATGCGGAGTCAGCTTAGCTGATCGAATCCGCAATGAAGAGGTACACAGAATGGCAGGTACTAGCGAGGATGTCACGGTGAGAATGAAGAAGAACGTGCTCAGCTGGTTTGGGCACGTCGAACGAATGAGTGATGAAAGAATGGCAAAAAAGATTTATGATGGAAAAGTGAGCGGTAAGAGAGGTAGGGGGAGACCTCGGTTGTCCTTCGAAAACACAGTATCAAAGATACTGGAGGAAGGTCACGTAAAAAGCATGAGGACCCCCCGAAGGGCATGTATGAAGAGGTTGATGACAGTGGACGAGGCGAAAGAGGTATGTAGAGACCGTAGCGTTTGGCGCTCCGTTCTCTCTGACTACCCCGCAAGGGATAAAGCGTGAAGCTAAGTTAAGTTAAGTTATTTTGTTTTTAATTTTGCGAGAATAATAATCAAAGCCTACTTTATTTTCTTCTTATAATCTTGATAGCCAATACCTACATACAGTGTTTTTGTCATCATCACTTTGAATAATACTACAGTTTTAACTACTCCATAAAAACCTAAGAAAACTAACACAAAAGAGATTTTCCTAAAACTACGTACGTACGATAGATATCCCTTACTCGTTCTAGTATGTTTTTTTGTAAATGACAAGTAGTAAGTAGGTGTTTATGTTATTGGTATCTGTGCGTAACTGCGTTATTCAAAATACAGGTATGGAAAAATTACGTGAAACGAAACAAAAATCCTACGTCTAAACTGTTGAAGTATCTTGATTAAATTATTTAGGTATGACTTTGAAATATTTTATCCTATTAGGCTGCTTCCGTAAAGCAGCGCGGAGCGCAGACGCTACCACCCTGTATATATATATTTAGAATTATTTTTAATCTACAATTTCAAATACCTACTCACAACACACGATCAACAAATAGGTATTTAAAAAGCCACATGCAATGTCGTCATGCGATGATACCTTCACGTTCTCAAATAGGAGGCCAGCGCAGAGGTGCGCTCCGGTTTCTTGATATGGTGGCATGCTGGTGATGAGGGATACGCACCGCTGGTGAGCCCGGACAGCCTGGACAGCGGGCAGCACAGCGCGGCCGCGTACGCCGCCCGGTACTGCGCGTTCATTATTACGTAGATGATGGGGTTCACGCAAGCACTCGCGTACAGCAGGAGGTAGCCGGCGATGTGGAACACTGCAAGGTGTTTGTAGTTTAGATTTTTAGGTGTAGTGGGTTTTTTTATAATAGTAGTAGTAAATGGATGAATTATTTGATCTACCTGCTTTTATCTTTATACTTTTGAGAAATTATTATTATTATTTTTTATAAAAATATATATATTTTTTTTAATTTAAGTTTTCGTTAAAAGTATATAAACAGATGGATTTCGGGCATTTTAGGGTTTTTTTTATAGTTTCACACTGTATTAGCACTCAGAGGAAACCTAGTGTTACTTCCCTTTCTCCGATGAACCGCCTAAATTTCGAGACATTGCGTTTTGACTGTTGAGTGGCGGTATTCAACGCCACGCCTTGTCTTGTTACCAGAGAGTTGAAATAAAAAGAATTCCTTCTTTCGAATAGTAAACGTACCCACAGCCGTATCGCTTCGCTGGATCACGGCGGCCTTGTTTGATTTTATAAAGGAAAATTATGTGAAATTTGTAAAACAAATTTAAGCCATTCATAAATATTGAGCGCGTTTTGTGTATAATTAATTATGTACATAAAATAGAAATGAATTTAATTAACCCAGTAGTGATCACGAGTTAAGTTAATAAAATATGAATAAATCTGTTAAAAGCAGTTCCACTTGCTTATTCTTATATTTATTCAGATGATGTATATCCATTGGCTTGCTATATACCAATAGTTAAGTAGGTTAATCGATATATACAGTTTTGTCTTACTGCAGTAATTTTTAATTATATCTATGTGTAATTTTTTTCATTTTTTATAATTTTTTAATTACAATGTTTTTTTACATTGTAAAGGAATATAAACTTTCGTGAAAGTTGAGTACTTGTAACTCTTACTCAAAACTAAAACAAAAATTTGATTTAGCAAAAAAATTTAATTTTATAATTTAAAAATAAAAATTATGATTTAAATTATTTAAAAAAAAAAAGGAACGGAGTGTCTTAAAACTATTAATTCTCTGCCTACCCATATCTATAAGCGGGAAATAGAGTGAACCTAAAAAAATATACATATATATTTAATCATTTCCTTACCAGGGTAATGTACGTGACTATCAGCAACTTTAGCAATAGTTATGGGTAGATAGCAGACAAGGAACGACAGGAAGATGGCGAGGACCATCTTCGTTATCCTCCACTCGTTGCGGCGCGCCTTGGTCTCTCTAGTGTCCTTTATGGTGGACCTCTTGTCGCTGCCGTTGTTCAGTGTGCCAGGATTTGTGTTTTGCGAACGCTGGTGTTCACGCATCCTTTGCTCTGAACTGGAATAAAAAATATAATTGGAATATAATAAAACGAAGAAGAATTATTATTAGGACACTCCATTCTCCGTGTTTTACCGAATTCTGGAGGCAATGCATGTTGAGAGGCGCAACTGAACGCCGTGCATCCTCATTAACAAAGCAAGGAAATGAAAACATTAAATATATCATTTCCTCAAGTGGGAATCGAACCCACAAAGTGTATGTACCATTTACAGTCGCACTCTAACATTTTATTCATGACAAGTTTTAACTACTTTTATTTTTGTAACAATATTCTATGTTAATTTGGTATATTTTCTGTTTTTGCGAAACAAAAGCACCGACGTGAAAACTTAAGCCCATCAATACCACTATTTGTTCGGGATAAGAAGCTTATACCAATCCCCTTGTTATCGACTAGACATAGGTAGATATAGCAAAATGTGATAAAATAAACATTTGAGATAACAAGATTTTATCTTATAATTTTTCACGAAGCATCTCTGGATGCCAGTCGTCGTGCAGGGGCGCAAGGTTGGGGGTTCGATTATCATTCGAGGAAATATTTAACATTTTCATTTCTTCGCTCTGGTGTAGAGGCAAAGCGCAGCGTTGAGTTCCGCCACTCCACACGCGATGCATTCAGAATTCGACGAAAAGTGGGGAGCGGTGTGTCTTAACACTAGGCTCCCTCTGCCTATCCTGTTACATGCGGGATACAGCGTGAATTTAAAAAAAAGTCTTTATATAAAATTACAACCACTATTAATTTACAAAACAGTTAAACTTAAAATGAAATTAAATATATACAGTCTATTAGCAGTATACTGTCAAGTATTTGATGAGACGAAACCATAACAAGATTTTCAAGAGTTAACGTCTGCAGTAAAAATTGCATTAAAAGATTCAATTTTGAGAAATGCCTTTTTTATTTGTCCACAGCGTTCGTGGTCTGACCCCATAGATACGCAAGGTATACAATTTTACGATACCGTAAAACTCAATATAGTATAAAAACGTCAGCTCCCCATTTGTTCTTGCTCCATAAAGATAAGGAAAGCGTTTCAGAACATAAAACAGTCATAGATAGATAGATATATTCGTGTACCTGGCTGGTTTTTTAGACACGTTTCAAAAGTCAATTTAGTGACTAATTATATTGTCCAGTGCCGAAACACTACTTAATTTCCGTTTAATTGCTCCGGAAATTGGATTAGTTTGATGTAAAATAAAGGAACGACGTAGCGAATATTATGAACAAGCTTACCTTCTCATTTTAAAGTTTAAAATATTAGCTCATATTTTACAAGATGGTTTCAAATATTTCAACAATATTTATTTATAAACAAGGTTAATATTGTCATTTATGTTTTTTTTTATTTTTACAGTATATTCTGATTGGCGGAGACCAATGCCGCACTTTATCTCGTTACCAGAAGGAGGAAATGAAAATATTATCTCTATATATAATAAGACAGTAAAAATATTTTGTCTGTACATTTAGTAATTTTGACTGAAATCGATAGAGGGACACTTAAAAAGACTAATAGAAAGCAAAAAGATTTTTTTTGAATTTCTTGTCTGTCTGTCTGTCTGTCTGTCTGTCGACATATTGTTGTCCGCATTTTTCTCTGAAACTACTGAACCGATTTACTTGAAAATTTCACCAATTGCTTTGTTTTAAATCAATTTAGG
>JAATLQ010015733.1:0-24590 GCA_013421005.1 Heliconius erato x Heliconius himera | reverse complement strand
TATAAAAAGACGACAAATCGTATATGACGATGTAAACAATGCTCTCTCGAAAGTAGTACATTGGTTCAATGTTAATAACTTACTATTGAATAGTAAAAAAACTAAATGTATTATTTTTAGAACACCTAACACGAAAGTTGTTAAAGCCGATGTACTCTTGAATGGTGAACCCGTAGATCCTGTCGATTCTACGGTATTTCTCGGTATCACCATAGACTCCAAATTACAGTGGGGACCCCATATTGATGGATTGGCGAATAGACTTAGCTCTGCAGCTTTCTCTGCAGCGGTCAAAAAAATTAGATCATTAACTGACGTAGAAACGGCTCGACTTGTTTACTTCAGTTACTTCCATAGTATTATGTCCTATGGGATTTTACTTTGGGGTAATGCAGCCGGTATCCTACCGATATTTGTCCTGCAGAAGCGAGCTATTCGTGCAATCTATAACTTAGGCCCTAAAGACTCCTTAAGGCAAAAGTTTAAAGAAATTAATATATTGACAGTTGCATCGCAATATATTTTTGAAAATGTTATATATGTTAAGAAAAACATTAATAATTTTACCAAAATTGGTGATTTTCATAATATTAACACTAGAAATAAGCACAATCTTGGTGCACCTGTAACTCAGTTGCATCGAATCCGTAATTCTTTTATGGGACAATGTGTACGCTTTTACAATAGGAGCCCAGAAAACGTCAGAGAATTTTCTATATCACGATTTAAAAAAAATGTGAAAGACGTTTGTGTGTTAAAGGTTATTACCAAATTAATGATTTTGTAAATGATAACACGCCTTGGGAATGAAATGCTCGCTCCAGTCTGTTTCAAAGGTATCATTGTCACAAATAATTAAATATGTATTTGTTTAAAATTGATTTTAAAAAATAGGTCCCGCTGAGTTTCTTGCGCCGGTTCTTCTCAGGTCTGAGGCATTAATTTTAGTGAACTGGTGGTAAATTTGACGTTCAAAAAATGAAGCATGTAACTTCTTATTTTGAATAAAATTATTTGAATTTGAATTTGAATTTGAATTAATCACAATTTTTTATTTTTATTTTGAACCGGTAGTTCCCGAGATTAGCACGTTCAACCCAATAAACTCCGTTCTAATGTCAACATACTCCATTCCTCTATTTGGCCAGAGTAAAAAATTTAAAATAATTTATATATAATCTTTCTTATTCCAATCGTGAGAATCCATATTTATTCTTTTGACAGGTTCTTTAACATTGCACTAATATGACCGCTGTTTGTCAATAATTCAGTAATTATTTTTTATGTCGTTTATTTATAGTGTTATGTATTATATAATAAATTATTTTACATTGTACAGTATTCTTTTAATTTGGGTATATACACAATATACGTACTTAATTAAAAATACATGAAATATTTATATAATAAAAGATCTATTTCGCGCTTTATCCCGCACATAGCAGTATAAGCAAACCTAGTGTAAAAACACTCCGTTCCCCACTTTCCGTCAAATTCGGAAGGCATTCTGCGTTGAGTGGCGGCATTCAACGCCGCACTATGCCTCGACACTAAAGCGAAGAAATGAAAACATAAATTTAAATAAATATTTCATTTCTTCGAGTGGGGATCCACAATTAGTCGATTTTACAGTCACACACTTGTGCTCCTGCGCCACGACTGGCCTCAATATGTATTTATATTTAATATCAAATAAATAATAATAATAAAACTCTTTATTTCACACCAAAATAAAAATACAATATAAGAGCTTATAGAATAAAATGTGAAAAGGCGGCGGTAGTAAAGTATTGTGTATAAACAAACAACCTCACTTTTAATTATAAATATAATATCATGAGACGATTACAATATATAGAATTATCTTACTCTACCAGTGGGTAGAGCAAGATAATTCTTAATAGTAAAAATTTCGCGTTGATTATAATAATTAACTGATAGGGATAATTCTAGAAATATTGCCTAGAGACTCAAACGTAATACAAATGACGCTTTCGTGACGCCGTGACACCGACTGCAAATTATAAAATCTTTTTTTAATTATCTTTGATTAACAAAATCAAAGTACATTTTACTTTATGTAAAATTATTTTTTACTTTTTAGTTCGTTGTTTGAGTTCGGTTTTTTTTTGTTAGAAATGTATTTTTCGAACTCCAGGTAATGCTGTTACCCCTTTTGGCCTTTAGCGCGACACCCCGAATACCCGACGTTTCGAACACTGCAGTAGTCCGTAGGTCATGGGTATTTCCGGTAGCCTTTGTAAAATACTAAATATATACGTCAAACCGGTTAGAGTTTAATTTAAAATATAAACAAATATGTTTATTTATTATTGAAAATAAGTTACCAATACGAAATATGCGTTTAACTGAAAAAAAATATTACCTTTACGCTGAATCCTGCACATAGCACGGTAGGCAGAGGGAACCTTAACCTAATGTTAAGACACTCCGTTCATATTCAGACACTTCTGTACCGCCGAATTCTTGAGGCGGAAATTGGGGAACGGAAGAGGCCCTAAAAAATGATATCTACATATGTACATAATATGTATATATTATTTTTTTTATCATCACTCATACTTTCTGACGTTGCTTCTTATCTCAAGTGCTAGGCTTTTGAAATTTATAACTTCCTACTATTTCATTATAGACTATTTATTCCTTAACAGAATTCCAACTAAGGCTAGCGGTATTATCTCGACATCACTCGTTATAATAAACGCACAGTTGTATATCACCTTAGTGGTCAGTGCATGCTAAATTCGTTTCAAGTGACATTAGTTCTTTTATTTGAAATTTTTACTGTATTTTGTTTTATTGGTGTGCTTAAAAAATAATTATAGATACGTAAAAAGGTTAGTTTAAGTATTAAATAAAAAAAGTAGTAAAAAATGTGCGAGGTTTTAATTATAATGAAATAAAAATTAGAAAAGTGCAATTAAAATTGTTTGCGTTCTTTTTTTAATAATACTTCACAATTTTTTCTTTATGTGCAATAAAGAATATATAAGTATATAATTTCATAGAAATCAATAATTATAGTGAAATTTTTATTTATTTAAAAGTATATATATATTAGGTTAGTGCTCAGTGCATATCAAATTCGTTTGAAGTGACATTTGTTCTCTTATTTAAAAAGTTTTACTCTTTTTTTATCGGTGATTATAAATAGGTAAAAACGTTAGTTCATTGCGTTTGTTAAGAATTAAAATAAGAAAGTAATTTTTAAAGAAAGTGTTAGGTTTTAATTATTATAAAAAATGATTTTTATTTATTTATTAATACTCTCGTATATTTGTTGTATCGTATTGCTTATTAAATAATTTCATACAAATTGATAATTTTAGTAATAATTGTAGTATTTGTTTTTATTAATATTTAAAATATTATTCAATTGATGAGGCCGCTGTGCCACTGTGAAAACACGACGGTAGTATATTCTACCCACTTGGAGAAAATATTTTCTTTTCCATCGATCTGATAACAACGCACGGCGTTGAGCTCCGCAATTCAACAAGCAATGTCTTGAAAGATGGGCGGTGCGTGAGGAACGCACGAGAAACACTCTTATTACAGATTCCCTTTGTGGAATTTTCTTTGCTTTACTTCCCTGTATGCGGGAAAAACGTAAAAAATGCAATTAATTACGATTAATATTCAATTCGTTGACTTTAAATTTTATTGTTTGTATTGCTATAAAAGTAAGGGCAATCTGCGCCGTATCGTATAAAACAGGAATCGGCATCAGCATCGGAATGTTTTTTATTGAACTGATTTATTAATTCAAAAAAAACATCGTAAAAAAGTTTTAAAATTATTTAATTACTTAACAAAAAAAATTTTACAGATAATTGTTGTAAAAATTATGTTTCCAGCAAAATTAAAACGCTAGTATCGATTTATTTTAAAATTAGATTAAAAAAATAAATAAATCATAGGAAATATATTTTAACTTACAGAATACATACCATACTGCTTATATGCGTGTATTAAACAAAATTATTCATTATATTAAAGAATTAAAACATCATTTTAAAATAAATATAAGATGGAGATAATTTCTAAATCTAATAAGCAGTCCGAATACGATATGAACACGTGGCTCAGATGCTGCGAAGAGGAGGTGAAGAAACCTATACAAGGCAAAGTGACTGGTAAGTGGAATATAAAGTTAATTAATTAATATTCTACATTAGGGTGGGCCCAATATTTTTTTTTTTAAATATAATGAAAATAGTAGTAGTAGTAGTAGTAGTAGTAGTAGTAGTAGTAGTAGTAGTAGTAGTAGTAGTAGTAGTAGTAGTAGTAGTAGTAGTAGTAGTAGTAGTAGTAGTAGTAGTTGTAGTTGTAGTAGTAGTAGTAGTAGTAAATAGTGTTTCCAAATAATTCTCGATAAAGTGGATATTATGAAACATGATATTATGTTTTAAGATTTCTTTATTTTGAAATATTTGTGTAATTTTAAGTCAAATCTCTTTCAGCTCAGAGTCAAATTAGCAAAAAAACATATGTGATCTTTTTTGTAGATCGTTTAATTTCCTACAAGAATACATATTGGGTTTTATACCAGCATTATTTTTTATTTTATTTTTAATAGTAGAAAAAAATAATCGAGTCCTTCTTGAAAACAGGTACATATAGAAAAAAATTATCTATGATTATTGGCATTTTGTACAAAAACTGGATCAGATTCAACTTAAACTATATATCAACTACTTCTACCTAACTTCTCTATTCTATTAATATAGTACTACTACTCTTATTTCTCTCTTCTTCTGCTCAGTGCCTGAGGTAACTAGCAGGTACAGCGAGTGGGAGCAAGTGAGAGACCGAAACGATTATAACGGCAATATAGTCTATAGTCTTCCTCAATTAATTAACTATCTGTATATAATCTGTGTCTTTTAGCGGGTTTTTTTAATATTGAAATCACTCTACAGACATTAGGCCTGTATCCTTATTCTCTTTCTTTCTTTTTTTACATTTTTTAAAATTTTATAATCGAACACTAAATCTAATTTCATTATATGATGTTCAGCATTTTCTATCAGTTTCAAAATGCTGCGTTTTTTTTTTCTTATAAAACTAAGACTACATTTTCTGCGGGATCGAACATATAAACATCGTGTATAGTAGTATAGTGATACTGCGCTACTGGGTAACATCAGTGTTATATATATTTTTTCATACTGATTTCTTCATTTCTTATATAAGAAATTATCTAATAGGTCAACAAACTTTAGTCCCAATCTAAATATTTGATTAATTATACATAATAATTGATACCAACAAATATATTGAAAGCCATTGTAAAATGATATACCTATTAACTTGAATTACGGTACACGATGGCTACACTCGTAGGTTCTATTTTTATTTAACATTAAGACGTACATGTATGACGGCAAAAGAAGAAAGTAGAGAGATCTGAAATTGTTAGAAAATAAGATATGATGAGATGAGACCTATTACACGGGGAGGTCTAAAAGTTCGTGGAATGAGAGGGATCTAAATTAAAATTAACGGTAAATCATTTTTTTCTTGTCAATATAATCACTCTTACGCTGAATACATTTATTGGATCTATGAATTATTTTTTCTAAGCCGTCGAAATATTTTTTTTTTGAAAATTGGCCAAAATTGCCTCCTTCACCTCATTGTAGTCGGAAAATTTCCTTCCCCTTAAGGCTTTTTTTAAATTAAGGAACAAATAAAAATCACTGGAGGCCAGGTCTGGACTGTAAGGTGGGTGGACTAGTGATTCGAAACCGTGCGTGTGCAGAGCAGCCATTGCAACTCTGTTCTTGTGGACTGGTGCGTTGTCTTGCAAGAGCAACACACCCTTAGCCAATTTTCCTTGACGTTTTTCTTTAATGGCCTCCTTTAATGGGTTTAGTATCGATGTGTAGTATTCTCCGGTTATGTTTCTTCACTTTTCTTTGTAATCAATCAATATTATCCCCGCACAATCCCAAAAAACAGTAGCCATCAACTTTCCAGCCGATTGTGACACCTTGAATTTCTTTGGGGGTGGTGTACCATGTTAATGCCAATGTAATTGACTCCTATTCCGACTCAGGCTCAAAGTGATAGACCCATGTTTCATCTCTAGAAACAATCCGTTCCAAAATCTGTGCCGGTTCATCTCCACACAACTTCAAATATTGCTTTGAAGCATCGACGCGCTGCCGTTTCTGAAGCGGTGTGACCATTTTTGGTACCCATCTTGCACTGACTTTTGTCATACTCAGATAGTCATGTAGGATCCGCAGAATGGTATTATCTGAAACTTCAACTAATGCAGATAACTATTTTTCTTCAAACAGGCGATCTCCATTACAAGTTTTTCCACTTTTTCGATGATGTCTGATGTGGTGGCCTCCATTGGCCGTCCAGAGCGGGGGTCGTTTTCAATCGACTCTCGACCATATTTAAAAAGACCATACCACTTATAAATAATGGATTTGCCAAGGCAATCCTCCCCATAATCAGTTTGCATTTCATTTTAAATGATTTGGCCATTCTTTCTTTGCTTGGTAAGGAATTTTATCACGGCACGGTATTCAATTTTCTCCATAGTTTCAGTTTTCTTCCGGATTGACTTGTTTAGCAGGCGAGTGTTTGTAAACGAATGACGCAACAGGGCTGAAAATTTATTTATATATTAATAATGAGTCCCCAAGTAATATAAAATTAAGCGAGCGCCCCTATCCCCACTCCATCCCCTCCATTCCACGAACTTTTGGACCTCCCCTCGTATAACTTCATTTCCTCGCTCTGGTAATCAGATACAGTGCTGCGTTAAGTACCGATGGCGGAACTTATTTTTTTTGATGGACATATTGTGAAAACCGGTAAATGGAGAACTGAGTGTTTTAACACAGCGAAAATAATGATCTATCTTATAAATTTTAATATAATGTTTATTTTACATATTTTAAGGTACTATTCCATCTTGGTTGAATGGAGCCTTATTGAGAAATGGATCAGGAACACATAAAGTCGGTTCATCTGAGTTCGGACATGTCTTTGATGGTCCTGCGTTTTTACACAGGTTGGTACTACTTAGATACTATTTAGAAATAATAATTACACACTAATATTTGTAGTTCATTGCACATAAAATAGGTACATATACCCGCATACTTAAGTTTGTCAACTTAAGTAAGTTGTACTTTGACCACACCAGACCAGACTCAGACATCGGACTTAGTTGACCTACAATTCTGAAATTGGTACGGAAGCTTCGGTGTGCGAGTCCGACTTGCACTTAACCGGTTTTATTTTTATAAATAAATAAAATAAATCAGCTTCGCGCTGTATCCCGCGCACAGCATGGTAGGCAGAGGGAACCCAGTGCTAAGACACTTTGTTCCCCACTTTTTGCCGAATTCTGGAGGCATTGCGTGTTGAGTGGCAGAACTCAACGCCGCTCTTTGCCTCTACACCAGAGCGAAGAAATGGAAATATAAATTTAAGTAAATATTTCATCTCCTCGAGTGGGGATCGAACCCACAACCAGTCGGTTTTACAGTTACACTTCGTGCCGCTGCGCCACGACTGGCCTCGCTATTTTATTTTTATTACATCGGATCTTTTAAATCGCTGAATTGATTTTGAAAACTTAGATACTAGTATCTTTGTCTCAAAAATCCGAGTGTCCTTAGATAAGTATTGCAATAAAAAAAAAGTAAATGGATGATCTTTGGCGCCAAAAATAAATCTTTTGAAAAAATATAGTCGATACTAACTACATAAATAAATAATAAATAGGCTATAAAAACCTATAACACACATATTTATTTAAGAACAATAGGAACTGTTTTAGCAACAAAATTTTAAAACTCTTCTTATATAAATTTGTGTGAAATAAAGTATTTTAAACACTCTCACGTAAAAGTCTCAGGAATGCGATAGAAGTTAACTGAAAAGATGTAAATAAAAATAATTAAAAAAAAACTCGACTAAAAAGATAAAAACATAGTTCATTAGAATTAACAGTCTAGATTTATTCTTTTACAATTTAAAAGAAGCCTTGTAAAATTTAAATGGGTCCAGCCGTTGAGTTTTGTGTAATACCTTTTCAGTACTTCCTCTTGGTTTTCTTTGAATTTTAATTACAGAGCGAAAAAAAAATAAAATAAAGGATTTAAAATATTACGACAAGCTGAGTAAAATAAATTAATACAATAATTTTACTGTTTACATAATATTTTAATTAGTACATATGATATTCTTTCGTTACTGTGCTTCGTAACTGATATACAAGGCACAAAAGAAATCACTGGACTTAGAAAGTAACAATTGGACATGTAGGTAGGTTACAGTTTAGGTAGGTAGGTTTATATTTCTCTTCCTACATTATAATATCAAGTAAGTTACAGCTATTAATATAATTTTTGTATGTGTAAAATTATATTGTATTATTTACAGGTTTCACATAAAAAATGGTGCAGTAACTTATCAAAGTCGCTATTTAAACACGGAGACTATGAAAAAAAATAGAAAAGCAAATAGAATAGTAGTCACTGAATTTGGCACAAAATCAGTACCTGATCCTTGTCACAGTATTTTTGATCGGTAAGATTATATAATGTATATGTTAAACTCTTCATTTATTAACGCCCGTGTTTATAAATCGGTTTCGGTTTTGAGATCCGTCTTAAGAGCGATCTTAAGATGCTTTTTCATTGATAGATTCTTAAAACGGCATTCCAATATCGAGCTCAGAATTGAGAGTGATATATTAATACGGGTCTAATGTCAGAAACGCACCGCCGACAGCTATTATTTTTCTTTGAAAGGTATAGTATACGAGCGATTGTTATAAGTTTTGACCCAATGGGAATTTATACATAGGTATATTAAAATTGTAAGTGACCGCTGTGTGAACATGAAAGATATATGAGGAAATCTATTATTGGAGGCATTTATCAATGTGTGTATTTGTGTGTTTGTGCACGCTAATTTTAGTAATAACTTAACCTATTTAAATGCAGTTTTTACTATTGTAACTTGGCAATCTGTCTTTAACTGTGTTTGTTTTATTTAAACCGGGCCAGCTGCTTATCGATATTTTTTCTAAAAATACAAATATTATGTTTATTTTATGGTTTTTTCTACTATTTTTATTAATCTTTTAGAAAAAATATTACCTATTACACTATAATTAATAATCCTATTTCAGAATATCTTCGACCTTCACGTTAGATGATTATTTTACAGACAACGCTGGAATCTCGGTGCAGCCTTTTGGCGACCAAATTTATACAATGACTGAAATAGCCACTGTATACAGGTTCGTTCCAATATTTAATTCGTTCCACCGTCGTCAAAGTTCCGTTGTGCTGCAGTAGGAAAGTATCTGAAACGTGATGGTTTTGGATTCGAGTCCTATTTAAGGGATTTGAATTCGCGACTTTTAACTAACGTTCAGGAGCTAATTCTTTACGGTTGTTGTATTTATTTTTACAGTTGTTTTATATATGTTTACCGTACATCCCGCATTTAGCAGGACAGGTACAGGGATCCTAGTGTTAAAACACTCTTTTTAACTTAATTTTGAAATATTGTTTTTTGAGTGCCAGAACTCAACGCGGCATTTGGTCTTGTTACCAAAGCGATCTTTGTTTATAAAGGCTTGTTTCTTTAAATATTTACATAGAATACAATTTCATTTATTTTTCTGCATTACTTTATATCCCAGTTGTTACCATCAGGGTTACCAGGTTGAACCTAATATCAAGACTAACTCTTGAAACAACTAAACGCCGTTGCTTTGTCTTAATAAAGCAGGAGAATGAAAATTTGTTTTATCTCCACGCGAACTTTAGCGTTTACATGCATACAATCTCTTCTCTCTCTATCTCTATCTCATGTAATTAAGTACTTAATAAAGTTCCCTATTTATTCGGAAAGTTTAAGTAAGGTTCTCTTTTAAGAATAATAAGTTCAAGTATTCTGGGGTGATTATTATTTTTTTATTACATTACAGAATCGACCCTGAATCTCTTGAAACAATCGAAAGAAAGAGCCTTTTGAATTCTCTTATAGTTTGTCATACCGCCCATCCGCATGTTTTGCCAAATGGTAAGTACTAATTATTATTTTTCTACTGTTTTTTTAAGGTTCACGTTGTATCCCATATATAGCAGGCAAGAGGAACCTAATGCTAAGACACTCCGTTCTCCACTTCTCGGCAAATTTTCGAGATATCGCGTATTGATTGGTATAATTCAACGTCGCTCTTTGTTTTATTATCAGAATAAAATGAATATATATTTTTTTTCAATTGAAAATCGAACCCACAACTGTTGCGTTCACAGTGAGACGATGTGCGGGATAGTATAGTTGTGTAAGATATGCAGTAGATATATATTATTTGTTTTTACTTTATCTTATGATTATACAGGTTCTGTCATTTCCACATAATTAAACGGTGAATGATATCTTGGTCATGGTTTCAATTTCCACTTACATAAAGAAATGCAACTTTTGGTGCGCCTACAAATGTCTGAAAATAAAAATAAAAAATCTTGGACATTTTCTTAAAATTTCATTGGTTTTCATTACTAAAGATAAAAATCTTATATAATTTATTTTTTTTAAACATATTAATTCTTACTTAAGTATATATTTTTTATAATACTTTTTTACAGGCGACGTATACAACATCGGCTTACAGTTTGTCACGGGATTTCCCAAGCATGTAATCATTAAGTTTCCATATTCTGCAAAAGGTATGTATTGATTTTTGTTTTTTTTTAGCTACACACCATTACCCACATTTAAAAGGGTAGGCGAAGGGAGCATAGTGTTAAAACACTCTGTTCCCCATTCTTCACTTTGCCTTGTTGCCAGAAGAGCAGGAAAGTGAAGGGGGCAGAAAAGGAAAAAAAAATATTTTTTTAAATGAAAGGAAAAAAAATCGACCCACAACCGTCGCGCTTACAAACGTACACTGCGCTACTGCGCTACGACGGCCTCAATTTATATATGATTGTTCTGTTTTTAGCTAACATATTTGAGTCAGCTGAAATTGTGGGCGTTGTGGACCCAAAGTGGCGATTCAATCCCTCCTACATGCACTCCTTTGGTAAATATATAATATTAAATCAAAATTAAATCTGCTTCACGCTGTATCTCCAATACAGCAGGGTAGGCAGAGGGAACCTAGTGAGACACTCCTTACTTTCCGCCGAGTTCTGGAGGCATTGCGTGTTGAGTGGCGGAACTTAACACCGCGCTTTGCCTCGACACCAGAGGAAAGAAATGAAAATATAAATGTAAATAAACATTTTATTTTCACGAGTGGGGATCGTACCCACAACCAGTCGATTTTACAATCACACTTTGTGAGTCACGCCACGACTGGCTTGAAATAAATAATATATTAATTAATAAATATATAAAATATATAATATTATTATTAATTAATATAATTAATAAATTAAATTAATCTTTATAAGTAAAAAAAATCACTAAGGAGTATTCCATTTTATACTCGATAGTTGTTAAGCGCCTGCTATAATGTAGTGAGCAATTTTTCTAAGTGTCAATTTAAAAGTGATGTAATAAAAGGAGACTTATATTATCATGTTTACTTTAAACCTTTACCTCTATTTTTAAACAATAAATAATAATCATATGAGAATATGTAAAAAAATATGTTAAGTCAAACTCCCTTTTCTATTAATATTATTAATGTATAACATGCAGCTTCACGCTGTTTTCCGCATGGCACTGTTAAGAGAGGGAATATGGTTAAGGCACTCCGTTTCCCACTCATCACCCAAATTTGAGACATGACGAAACTTAACGCCGCACTTTATCACATGACATTGAAAGTGAATATTTATTTTCAGGTATAACCGAAAATTATTTTATTATAATAGAGCAACCACTTTGTATATCGACGTTTAATACGGTTAAGAAAATTATATTAAATGAACCATTTTCAACGATGCTAGAGTGGTATTCAGAATACGAGGTAAATTATAAAATTTAGAAAAATTTTTTCATCCTTGACTTCTTTTTAGTATTTCGCACATAGCAGGGTAGACTGAGGGAACTTGGGAACCTAACAATCCATCACTTCCGTTCCCCATTTTTCTCCAAATTCTAGAGGCATTGCGTGTTGGGTGGCGGAACTCAACACCGCGCTTTGTCCTCATTACCTGGGGGAGGATATGAACATCTTGAATATAAAATTTAACCGAGTGGAAATCGAACCCACAACTATCGCTTTTACAATCGCACGCTTGTACCCCTACACCACGACGATTCCAATAACTTTGTTTACTTTATTATATATGCTTCCTTTTATATTTTCAGACACAGCTTATATTGGTACATCGTAAAACTGGAAAACAAACCCGCTACCGAGCTGACACGTTTTTCTTTATGCACATTATAAATTGTTTTGAGAAAAACGACCAATTATATGTCGATGTTGCTTCTTATAAAGATGCTAAATTGATCAATGCTATGTACGTCGATGCTATTAAGGTAATGGTGGTATTCGTTGAAGAGCTGGTAGTAACAGCTTCAAATATTATAATATTTTGTGCTTATCAGGTCAATTTATCAGATTTTTATGATTTAGTATTTTTTTATAAAAAAAGTGAATAAAAAGTTTCAATTGTAAATGATCACTTATTTTGATATAAATAATATACCAAATTATAAAACTAATCTAGACATTGATATCATTAAGATATAACTAAAACATAAATTTTAGATTAACCTAAGTTTTGATATTGAAAAGAGTAACTGTTGAGTTTCTTGCTTGCTTGTCAGCAACTGCCTGTTGAGTCGATGGTTACTATAAATATACATTAGTTTATTCGTATAAAGAATATCTTGAATTGTAAGGTTATCAAGTAAAAGTCAAATGTAAGAATATGCCAATTTGGATCACAAGTTGCTTTCCTGCCGTATCCCAGTTCTCCATTTTCTGCCCATTTTTCGAGACATGCGTATTGAGTGGCGGGACTAAACGCCGCACTTAGTGTTGTAACCATAGCGAGAAAAACAAAATAATTAATTCCTCCGAGTGGAAACTCTACTGTGTGTGTGTTGTGTAAACCCACATTCGTAGCGCTTATAGTCAGACTGTCTCAAAGTTTAATATGATATATTTGTAGAATATGGACAGAAATCCCAGCTACGGCGAATGGTACCACAGCCGTCCGAAACGAATTGAAATCGATCTGAAGGCGCCTCCAAACTCTAAAGCTGAGACACTACTGCTAACAGATGTCGGTGTCGAAGTTCCCAGAATAAATTATGAAGCTTATAACGGTAAATATTATGGTTTTAACATGGCTGGCGTCACAGACTAACCGACCAATTAAGTATAATGGTTTCCAAGAGACGCGGGTTCGAGTCCCGCTACGTTCAAAATTTTTATACGTTTTCTAAATAAGTATTTTTCATTCTTAAGTATGGAATAACACTTTAAAAAATGTTAATTTATCTTTTCATATGAAATCAATACTTTAATAGTAATATTATAAAGCTTATTTTTTTAGGTTAAGCGCGCTTATCTGAAAAGGTAGTGGTTCTAATAAAAAAAAAATATATGTTTCCAGGACGGCCGTACAGATATTTCTATGGGATATCATTGGAAGTACAATCGGAACACGCTGGATCAGTAAGTTGCTTTAATGTACAATAACAACAAATTAATTTTTATTTAAGGAAGGAAAATAAAACTTCGAATTAAATATCAAAATGTAAAAACATAAATAATAAGTGCATATCTATACAAAGTTAACGAATTTTATAAAATATTTAAAACTTCTTTTGCATCATAACGTGGTAATTTCACTAGGAATATAAATTCACAACTAGCTTCTAATTCTTAAAACTGTAAATCTATATTAAAATTATTGAGGCCGTTGTTGCTCAGAGGCACAAGCTTGCGACTGTAAACGTGACCATTGTGGGTTCGATTCCCACTAGAGGGAAAAATATATTTCCTCGCTCTGGTAACGAGGCAATACGCGGCGTTGAGTTTTGGCACTCAACACTGTCTCGAAAATTTACCTAATAAATATTAATAATATACACATTCCTTTCAGATTATAAAAGTAGACAACAAGACAGGAGAAATCAAAACGTGGAGGGAGATCGATTCGTATCCCAGTGAACCTGTATTCGTAGCAAGCCCAGATGCAAAAGTAAATAATTATTGTATTCTTTTGTTTCTTTTTATGGAGACACATTTAGCAAGGAAGGCTGTGGGAATTTTTCCAATGAATTTCCGATATAAGTCGATACATTGCGTGTTGAGTGGCGGAGCTTAACGCCGCGCTTCGAAGTGCTACCAGAGAAGTAAATGAAAATATTAAGTAATTAATTTCCTCGAAACAACAACTGTCGCGTTTACAGTCACACGCTGTGCCGCTTCGCCGCGACGACTCCAAATAATAATGGCGATTAGTAGATGTTTGTCGTGGCAAAGTGGCTGATAGGATGGATGATATTTAAATATTTTTTTATAAACCGCGGCGTATTTTCCACTTCTCCACTTTCCGCTCTCTACTTATACTTTTATAGTACGGGTCAAAATGTCATACTACAGGTCAGATGCAGTTTTTTATTATAATTATGTATAAACTTGTCTATATATTCGGAGCAACTGGTACGAGTTAAAAATATTTTTGGTGTTGAATTTTGTGTAGAATGTTTCATGTGACAACACAACTATAGTTATTTCCATTTAACCACTAGCAGGAAGCTGTATTTCACTTTGCTATATTAGTATTTATTAAATTCACCCTGTACTCCGTATATCCCGGTAGCCAGAAGGTTACCTAGCGTTAAACCTCCATTCACTGCCCAATTCTCATGACAAAACATGTTGAATGGCAAAACTCAACACCGCTCTTTATATTATTACTAGAGCGAGAAAAAAAATCAATTCTGCTACTAAATGGGAATCGAACACAAACCGTGCGTTTCCAGATAAACATGTGCCACTGCACCATGACGGCGTTGAATAAATATATAATATAATATATTTTAAATATCTTTGTAAATATCTAGGAGGAAGACGATGGTGTTCTACTAAGCGCAGTATTATGGGGTAAAGATGACCACGCGGTGACATTGTTAGTATTAAATGCTCGAGATCTAACAGAAATAGGACGATCTCACTTTACTACGCCGTCGCAGGCTCCCAGATGTTTCCACGGATGGTATCTTCCGGAAATAAAATAATATAATATAATTTATAATGTTTAAAGTATTACAAATTTATTTTAAGACTAAAGACTAATTTTAAGCAATAAATTATAATAATAAGTAATTTATTTAAAATAAAAAATAAAAAAAATGTAAAAAATCTTGGGTTATTTAATTCTATTTTATTTATTAATAAATTCTTTGTTGTAGTGTTTAGACACTTCGTTCCCTATGAATATACTCAGTTTCCCACTTTCCGCTGTAGACTTGAAGCATTGCGTGTTGCCTCGTTACCAGAGCGAGAGAGGATCAAGCTGATCAACATGTGACAGCAGTGTCAACCCACAAACAATGGCACATTTTCTCTCCTGCCCAAACTCTCCGTCTTGTTCTCTTGTTTGACGATCTGACTATGGCAACAGATACGGCAACAGAGCAACCATTACGTGGCTCCATTGGCAAACTCCAATTTGAGTAATCCAATCCAATATGAGACGAAAAATAAGCAGAAGAAATTGAAAATATTAACAACATAAATTTAAAATTACAGAACTGAACAATAAAAATTTATAGTAATTATATAATTAATGCCCTCAAAATCCATAAATATATAAAATCTTGGACTTAGACGTTCTCTTAGAAATTTCAAGAAAAAGAATAATAAGCAGACATAAGTAAGGGGAATATAATTTTAATATTAGAAAAAACTATATAAGTAATTGAATTGAACAAACAAAATAAGTAAAAAGAACTAAAGGAAATCCTTAATATTAAAAATGATAACTCTACCTACAGCACTACAGCCGTTTATATTCGGTGTGATGTGTCAATAATTAAATACATTTTTCTCTAAAACTATTTGTAATTTCGAAATACTGTGAAGTTTAGTTTAGTTTGTTGCCGGTACTATTCAGGAGACCTGTCTTCACAACTTATTTATGTTGTTAGCATTTCTGTAGGGAGATTTTTACAAATTTCCGCTACCCAAAGATAAAAATTTCGACGTAGCTTGATGAGAACGTATGGCTTAGTTGTCAGAGTGGTCGGTTTCTAGGAGGCGCGAGTTCGAGTCCCGCTACGTTCAAATTTTTATACGTTTTCTAAATAAGTATTTTTCTTCCCTAAGTGTGGAATAACACTTTAAAAATAAACATGTTAAAATAAACTAGTCGAGTATCGATGTTACGGACATCTGACATCTGTGTGTCTGACTTCCTTAATTGCAAACGCGGCCGAGCTGAGTTTATCTGCAAGTGTTACAAGGTGGGAATTCCTCTGGATCTTTTTTTTTGCATTTAATATTAGATTTTTAACGTCAAACTGAAGAATCGAAGAATAAGAAGAATGAAAACTATTAACTTCTTCATAATTTACTTTGTTTCTGTCAATCTTAAATATTAAGGTAGTATCACCTGTGAATAGTAGGTACAATATCACATATTTTTTTGCATAAAAAGGTAGATCGTTAATATAAAGCAGAAATATTCGGTTGCTCGCCACTTTTATATTATTTTGCTATATTTCATTAGTCTGGTAAAGTACCAGTTTCTATACATCTATTAAAAACTAGAGGGCGCGCGCGGCTTCGCCCGCTTATTAGGAGGGAATCCAAAAAAAAACCACGAAACACGTGTTCAATAAAATATGTTTAACAGTCTGAATTTAAATTTTAATAAAAATTGGTGGCAATTTAAAAATTTTTCCATATAAACTTTCAACCCCTTATTTGAACCTTTAGAGGGTGAATTCTTAAAAACCATGAAACACGTGTTCAATGAAATATTTTTAAGAGTCTCAATTTCAAGTTTTATAAAAATCGGTGCAGATTAAATTTTTTTTCCATACAAACTTTCAACCCCTATTTCATTCCTTTAGGGTTAAAATTTTTCAAATTCCTTTCTTAGTGGATGTCCAGAATATGAAAATAAACATCTGCCCAAATTTCATGTTTCTACCATCAGCGGTTACGGCTCTGCGTGCGTCTTACTTCAGTCAGTCAGCACAAGTCCTTTTATATATATAGACTAGAGGGCGCGCGCGGCTTCGCCCGCTTATTAGGAGTGAGTTCTAAAAAACCACGAAACCGGTGTTCAATAAAATATTTTTAACAGTCTGAATTTAAATGTTTATAAAATTCGGTGGCAATTTAAAGATTTTTCCATATAAACTTTCAACCCCTTATTTGAACCCTTAAGGGGTGAATTCTTAAAAACCATGAAACACGTGTTCAATGAAATATTTTTAAGAGTCTGAATTTCAAATTTTATAATAATCGGTATAGATAATTTTTTTTTTCCATACAAACTTTCAACCCCTATTTCATCCCTTTAGGGTTAAAATTTTTCAAAATCCCTTCTTAGTGGATGTCCAGAATATGAAAATAAACATCTGCCCAAATTTCACGTTTCTACCATCAGCGGTTACGGCTCTGCGTGCGTCTTACCTCAGTCAGTCAGCACAAGTCCTTTTATATATATAGAATAAAGACGAGATGAGGAGCAACATTACGTGTAAATAGTACCAAGCAATTTAACAGATATATCCCATAAATTACAAGTTTTTCAAATTAAGGCTTTTTCAAATAAATACTTTAACATTTTCCTCTGGTGATACATGCTTAAACACACAAAAGTTATTTTTGGATATATCAACATGTTTTTTTAGTATTATACAGGTTATTTTGGTATTTAACTAGTTACTTTAATAGATATTTTTGAAAAAAAAAATTAAAAGCATTATCCAATTCTCGTCTGATAGGCCTATTTCTCCTATATATATATCACACATTCGTTGGAGACAGCTATTATGTCTGGTCGCGATTTATTATGTCTTTTTTTTACTTGAATAAGCGAGACACCGCGGATGGCCGAGCTTACGACCGAGCTATTAATGCATTAATTAATTTTAAATAAAGAAAAAAGTATATTAGGTAGAGACATTAAATAAATAAAAAAGATGCCGTTTCATTTTAAAATCTTTAATTATATAATAAGTATCGACATATGTCATCAAAGAATGATAAGTCTTTGCTCTTAATATTATGTTCTCAAGCAGAATTTTACATATATTGGTTTTTTCGTGCGCAATAACATGTCGGTTATAAACTCTAATTCCGAAGTCCTCGTCACAGGTTCCAGGCGGAATTTACGAAGTATGCTGGATATAATAACTTTCATTTCCAGTAGAGCGAATTTTTGACCTGGAACAAAAAAAAATATAATATAAAATATATTTTTTATTTTACCTAGCGTCAAGCTGTATCCCGTATATAACAGGATAGACAGAGAAAACCTTGTGCAAGTTCCTGGTTCTGTGATCCCCTAAATTTTGGTGACTTTATCTTTTTACCAGAGCAAGGGCAAGCAGGTTAGGCAAATGGAACCTAATGTTAAGACTCTGTTCCCCACTTTCCGCCGATTTTTCGAGGAATTGCTAGTTAAGTGGCAGAAGTACACATCAGAGCGAAGAAATGAAAATATTATTAAATAATAGTTCATTTCCCCTAGTGGGAGTCAAACCCACAGCAGTTGCGTTATAGTCACTCGCGCAACGACGCCTCAATATAATCAGTATAAAAACAACTCTAAATAATTAATTACCTATACAAACTCGAGGTCCAGCACTGAATGGAACATAAGAATAAGGATGTCTCTTTATACAATTTTCTGGTAGAAATCGTTCAGGTATGAAGCGCTCTGGTTCTGGATACAAGTCGGCGCGGTGATGTATGTCATATATATCAATACAACAGGAGGTCCCGGCCGGTACTGTGTAACCACCTAGATATTTGAATAAAAAAAAAAATTAAAAAATATAAAACCAGTCGTGGAGAAGGGACACAAGTGTGAGACTGTAAACGCGACAGGTTGTGGGTTCAATCCCCACTTGATTAAAAAATATATTTAATATTTTCGTTTCTCCGCCTTGGTATCGATGCGAAGTCCGGCGTTGAATTCCGCCACTCTACTCGCAGTACCTCCTGAAATCGGCGGAAAGTGCACTCGCTTGTAGCGATAACAAAATTTAAAAAATAAATATAAATTAAAAATCAAATCTTACCTAATACATAATCCTTTTTCAAATGTTTGAAAATCATAGGTACACTAGGATACATACGCATGACTTCCTTTATACAGCACTCCAAATATTTCATTTGGTTAACATCATCCATTGTAGGTGGACGATCACTGTCGCCAAAAATCGTTCGCAGTTCATCATAAATTTTGTTCTAAAATTACATCGATAGGAGATAGATAGTTAGTAACATTTTATTTTTAACAAGTCGCAGTCTAATTCTATTTTTTTTTCAGAAAATCCTCTCTTTTTGCTCCCACTCCCTAAGAAACCTACATGCCAAATTTTAGTACTCCATACAGCATATTTCCAGAGGTCCACTGTCAGTCAATCAGTAACGCAGCAATTTTCAATAGGTATTGGTACAGATAAAGCCAATTTAAAAGAAAATGCCAAAGATTTTAAGATTAATTAAATACAATTTTATTGTAACAGTCTCTGAAGGACAACCGATGAACTAAGGAATTTAATCCCAACAAATATGGATTAGATCAAATTATTATTTTTTTCAGCTTCACGCTGTATTCGAACCCAGTGTTAAAACACTCCGATCCCCACTTTCTGCCGAATTCTGGAGGTATTGGGTGTTGAGTTGTAGAACTCAACTCCGCGCTTTTCCCTCGACACCAGAGCGAAGAAATGGCAATATAAATTTAAGTAAATATTTCATCTCCTCGAGCGGGATCGAACCCACAACCAGTCGATTTTACAGTCACACATTGTGCCACTGCGCCACGACTGGGCTCAATTACGAATAATTATATTGAAATGGATAACTTATTATGTACATAATACATTATGTAAAGGCATATTATTTATAAAGCTATTAATAAATTATATTTCAATTACTTTTGTTTACAAAAACATAATATCTGGTTCAAGGAGAAGTACGAAGTACTCCGTACTCAATTGACGCTATTAAGAGGCGGAATTCAAAGCGAAAAAACGAGATATGAGATATATAATCAAATATTTTTACTTGTACAACTGCTTCGTTTGCCAGCGTCAGTAGCATAAATGTTGTTGATACTGAGGACGAGTCGTGACCCTAAAATTGATTTAATAAATTAATTAATATATATTTTTAATTAATATGTATATAAATAATATATACACATATATCTTCGTGCTGCAAGGTAGCAGAGGGAACTTAGAGTCCGACAAAGACACTCTGTTCCTAATTTTCCGCCGATTTCTGGAAATATTGCGTGTTGAATGGAGGAACCAAACACCTTTGATGCGATACCAGAGTGAAAAAAATGATGATAGAAATGGTAGCCGCAAATGGTACTACATAGTAACTATTTAAAATTACATATACAGTATATAACAGTTATTAGTATCTATCACTTACCGCAAACATAAACGTATCAACTTCCTGCCTTACGTCGTCGATGTCAATGAGCCCCTCTTTTTCATGTTTAAGAAGTAGATCTAACATTGCATACTTGCGACTACCCTCATCACCATCCGTCTCATCACCAATCATATTCTTATTATAAAGTTTTTTTCGATTATTCACAATGGTAGTTGTTAAATGATGTAAATTCTTCACTGCTTCATCTTCTATTTTTCCTGTCTTGGTCAGTCTATATACATGTTCATTGTGCATCCATAAACTACAAAACCTTTTGCTAAAACATTGACCCATGTCATGTAGCGATTTAAAATATGATTGTATTATAGACTTCATGTCGTCTTGTACAGAGATACCCATTGCTGTATCTATAAGTGATAAAGATATATAATATTAAATAACCGGTCAAGTGCGAGTCGTACTCGACCTCCGAGGCTTCTTTAATTTCAGGATTATAGATGAACGGGAAATACAATTTATAAAAATTGACAAACTAATAATATATATACCAGTTCGACATGAAATTTATTAAAAAGATCTTATTATATTAATTACATTATATCAATAGTAATAAATTATACTGATAAGGTTATAGATGTCATCTATATATATAAAAGGACTTGTGCTGACTGACTGAGGTAAGACGCACGCAGAGCCGTAACCGCTGATGGTAGAAACGTGAAATTTGGGCAGATGTTTAATTTCATATTCTGGACATCCACTAAGAAGGGAATTTGAGAAATTTTAACCCTAAAGGGATGAAATAGGGGTTGAAAGTTTGTATGGAAAAAATGTTTAATCTGTACCGATTTTTATAAAATTTGAAATTCAGACTCTTAAAAATATTTCATTGGACACGTGTTTCATGGTTTTTAAGAATTCACCCCGTAAGGGTTCAAATAAGGGGTTGAAAGTTTATATGGAAAAATCTTTAAATTGCCACCGATTTTTATAAAAACTTAAATTCAGACTGTTAAAAATATTTTATTGAACACGTGTTTCGTGGTTTTTTTAGAGTTCACTCCCAATAAGCGGGCGAAGCCGCGCGCGTCCTCTAGTCATCAATAATACTCACCGCACATAACCCGTAGTGTTACGTTGCTTGTTAGTGGCATCAATTCGATCTGTTTCTCGTTTTCTTTCATCAAATGTTTATTCATCATTTCCGCCTGTTCCACAAATGAGTTAAAGAATTTCATTAACATATTAAAATCAAATGCTTTATTTAAAATTTTTCTGTTTCGATTCCATGCGTTGCCTGTAAACAAATTTTTTTTTTTTTTTTGAAAATGCACAATATACAATTTCAAAAGTGAAGTATTTGCAATGTGTCTGTGAACCGATAGCCGATGATGAACGGTGGTTCGATTCTTATTTTGAACAATATTCCCTCTTCCATTCCGGTTAGATTACATGCGGTTTGTCGAACAGATTGTTGCATCACGAGATATAAAAAAGCAGCTTCACGCACTTTCTCGCATAGCATGTGCCCATAAAAAATCTAGTTCACAGACATTCTTATCTTTTAGTTCTTTTAATGAAAGACTAGCGTCCTGATCACGGCGTCGCTCGCGAATTCACGAAAGTATCCGTGTTTTTATATTTGTATTTCTGTAGTGTACTTATAAAGACTATTAATATGAAAGATTTAGTACCTTGGGTTACATTAACGTAACTTCCATAAGAATTTTTGATTGTTTTGGAAATAAAAAAATGTAACTTAAGGCACTTTACACTTCCGTTGACCATTTTTTTGTAGAAAAAATTAAGTAGAAGAACAAAACGCCGCCCTTTGCCTCATTACCAGGAAATAAAAATATTAAATATTTAATTTCGAGTGGGGATCGACAAACACCTGTCGCATTTATCGTCGCACGCTTGAGCCCCTGCACCACGACTGGCCTCTACATGTATTAATATCAGAATAGAAGAAATACATAACTATTACCTAACCAAGAAAATTTAAAAAGGCTAACTAATCTACTATCCAAATAAGCGAAGAGAACAAAAATGTGCATTAATAATAAATAGCAATAACCTCATAAAGAACTAATATTATATCATAAATGTATGGAAATTGATACAATTGTCGACGTCGTTTGCCCGTTGGGGTCGGTTATTAAGTGACCAAGCCGCCTCTCATGCAGGGCGGCTCGTAGGCTAGATCATGAATATATTGTCATATATTAGTATTAATTATTTGTCATATATTATTATTTATTATTAATAAATACATTAGGAGATGTCTCTCCTAATGTATTTATTATATAATGACGTACTGTAAAATACAAACCGTAGCGTTTGGCGCTCCCTTCTCTCTGACTACCCCGCTAGGGATAAAGTGTCAAGCTAGTTTAGTTTAGTAAAATACAACTTCAATCTACATAAAATGCCAAAGATCGTGTGTGGGTGTGTTTTTTTTTGTTTGCACACCGTATTTCTAATAGGGTAGCTGGTGTACGGCCAAACGTGCAGATGTGCAGACAGTGAGAGTCCCCTTAACTCTGTTAACTGTAGCGATACGTCTTTCCACGTCCATTTCGTATCTTCCCTCTCTTCTAAATATATCTCGTTGATATACCACTTTATTCAATTGCTCTAATAATACCTCCCAGATATCCTCCTCCGTTAGTGATGGAAACCGGACTTATGATTTAGCTTATATTCACTAATTAAGTACTAACCATTGGCAGTTAGTAAACCTTGTCCTAACCAATGGTAAAGATATGTGTATGGGTGTTCTTTGACAACAAAGTCGTTTGAAGACATAAGTTTCTGCAACAATGTACGAAAATACGAATTAAATGCTTTAACAGTTTTATAATTATACATTATAAATAATAACTTTAAACGAATCGGATTACATTATGGATAAGTTCAGAAAATAAATAAAGCAGATTAAAGATTAAATAATAATAAAAAAATAAAAAAGTGATATATATACTATGTTAAATAGTGTCTAACTTCCTGACGTCTCCCGCTTTCCGCTGAATTTTCAGAGCATTGCGTGTTGATTGGCGGAACTCACCGCTGCGTTTGTCTTGCTTACTTAACAAAGCGACGAAATAAAAAGTATTAAATTATTTATTCCGTATAACATATAACATAAACATATAACGAGTAGGATTTGATGCCACGTCCATCACGTCTACAGTCACAACGTGTGTGCTACTGTGCCACGATGGCCTCGACGGTTGGTCGGTAACAAGTTAGACATTATTTAGTAGTTATCTATTATTATCTACGTTTATCTTTGCATCGTTCTACATTAATAGTAAATATACTATTAATATAGAACGATGCAAACATTGAACTGAAACTTGCAACTGAATAAAAAAAAACAATATCAACCAAATCTGATTTCTATGATTTTTTTATTGGAAAGGCTACATCGAGGGTAACAGATACATCACATCAAAGGTAGTTTAATGACAGTTTGGTTAAGTTCATAATAATATGAGATCCGGTTAAAAACGGAGAAATCGGGTTTTTTTGTAAAAAAAATTAATGATATTGTCCTACTAATCCTACTAAAATAGTTTTATAACCCATAATGAAACTATCCTATAAGTTGCATTAGGCTTTGAATTGTTGGGGTGCGAAGTCGGATAACCTCCACGTGTGTGCGCTTGCTGTTGGCCCTTTTCGAATGCTGGTCATTCGGGGAGGACGAGCAGTATAGCGTACCGGTGCACCCTGGGCGGCGAGTAATTATTACCTACAGGATTCGTCCTTGGGTAATGATTGCTCGTCGGCTAATAATCCGACGCGACGGCGTTCTTCCGCGTGTTCCTCTGACTAGCAGAGGACACAGTGCGAGGAACTGGGAGGGCGCGCGTGGTGTGTACTCACACTACCGCCACGCAGGCGCATTGATATGTGCCAGCGCCGATTATATCGGAACTCCACTCGTGGTTGCGGTCATGTCTCGTAATCAGGAGTGGAACCGAGGGTCTTGCCTTTACCG